>VUQG01002901.1:6080-46579 GCA_015106755.1 Etia nguti
TTAATCTTTGAACAGGAAGTAGCAGAACATCTTCACATGTTGGCCAATAAGTGCTGATCTGGAGTCATTCTTATTTATTAGAATAAAGGAGAAAAGCATAACATTAATAGCTTTCCAAGTTTTAGTCTTTTTTTTTTGCAGTGGGAGGAAGAGACTATGCACCTGTTACAAAAAAACACATATTCTCACACCTGTGAAATCACCCTACCTAATGGAGACTGCGAGGTCTAATTAAAGTTAAGCTTTACTCGGTTGGCTCAATGTTCACTAACACCATATCAGAAAAGTTCTTGGTTGTATCTTGTTAAAACAGACAACTGAAAGAAATCGAGTCTAAACTTTGCAAAAAAACCCACCAGTTTGTGATTCAGGGCATCAACCACCAACATATCATCTAAAAACAGATTAGCATCGTTAGGATGTTCGGACAGCTTGGTGCTTGGGACTTCGAATGGTTTATAGGTGTGATCTGCAAATTTAACATGGATGTTAAAGATGAGCACAGAAAATATCATTTTTTTTGTTAAAATGACCTGACTGCTGGATTTCTGGAAACCACCCAGAGAGCAAACCGAGGCTTTCAAAGAGTTCACACTTTCCAAGTCCAAAGATTGCTCGTCAGATGTTTTCCACATTTATGAGGTTGTACACCGTGAATTTCTCTTGCACAGATCATCCAAGTGCCAAGGCATCTTAGTGACCATTGTGCTACTGTGAGCCAGTGGCACAATGGGTTTTGCAGCCACAACTTTAAATGGGTTTTGCAGCCACAAAAACAAAATTCCATCCCTTTTGATGTTTTGACACACTGGGAGAAATCCAACACTCGCCACAGAGGTGCAAGTGGAAACAGGCAAAATGGGATTTCAACAGGAGCAGCACTGAAATCAATCCAGAGGTGCATGGGAAGATGACTCTAAAGGGGACGTTGGCCCAATTTAAAATGAAGCTGCCTCTCTTGTCAAACCAGAAATGTGGGTAGGTGCACTCTGGTCTCTTCAGTCTGTCATTTGATTTTATCACAAATAAGCTAATTGAAGCTAATAGGCTAGCATGCAGTGTTCATTCAATGCACTGTGGCTGCTTTTGAATATTTACATTTATATTTACATTTAATTAAATTAAATTAAAAAAAGGTTACATCTGTTTTGTTTTTTTCAAACCATCATTCCAAAACTTCTCATTCTCTTTCCCCTCACCCCCCAACCACTCACAGCAGATCACCACCCCTTCCTGTTAAACGTGAGTTCTTCCTTCCCGCCTTTTCCAAGTGCATGCTCACAGGTGATTATCTGATTGTTGGACTCTAACATTGTAGGTGTTACCTTCGGAATAGAAAGTGCCTTGAGAAGGACTTTCAGATTATTATGCATCATGTTGAGTGTCTCTTTGAAAGTCAAAACAATGATGGCGACCTGCCCACAGTCAAGACAGAAAACACAAGCAGCAAAAGAAACTTTTTACCTTTTGCTGTCTTTGCACTAAAATAGACCAGGGGTGTCAAATACGAGACCCCGGGGCCAGAATCAGCCTGGCAAAGACCTCTGGGGCCTTGTATGGAAAATACATGGACATAGATTTTGGACTTTCAACTATATTTTCGTGAGTTTTACAGTGTTTCCTACTGATAAAGACCTCCACCATTACCATTCATTCTACACCACAGCAATTAAGTAACAGATAAACAAAAACAGTTGAATCACAGAAATGTTCCTGTTTCTACTATAGAAATTTATGCTTTTTAGAGAAGAAGAACATTTTCTGGGCAGTGAACTATCAGAACTTTGTCTGTAGTTTAATACAGGTATTTATTTACTTATGACAGATTTTTTGCACTTACTACAGCAGCATTTACTGAGATGTACTGCGAAAATTGCACTTCTTTTTATATTAAATGGGATTAAATGTGTAGTTAAGCATCTTTACAACGACAGAAAGGGGACTTTCTTTGGTTCGGCCCACTTAACCCTTTCATGCATGAATTATGACAAACTCAATCAGGATTTTTCTCTTAAGTATTTTTATTCATCTTTAGGCATGAAAAAAAGATTTCTGAATTTCATTTTTTTTAAACATGTACTTTTCAAAGAGTTTGTTACATGTCCTCTTAGGTGGACAACAGACTTTTTGACTTATGAATTTGACACACGAATAAATAATATACACTGTGTAAAAACTATAAAATAACAAAAATATTTTTTTATATAAAAAAGATGACAATATAACAACATATATATAAAACTATAACAAATATAACCCAGCCACCCACTGACTGACCAGTGGGTGGCTGGGTATGGAGTGACACATCAGTGTCCAATGTAGTGGTTTATGTGGAAGTATACCATCAACACTGACACAAAT
The DNA here is from genome assembly GCA_015106755.1 of Etia nguti. Classification (NCBI taxonomy): domain Eukaryota; kingdom Metazoa; phylum Chordata; class Actinopteri; order Cichliformes; family Cichlidae; genus Etia; species Etia nguti. Next base: position 8,442 of record VUQG01002901.1, read on the forward strand.
ACAAGAAAACAGCCTTTGAATAGCTGTCCACTGCAGTGACCGCTATGCGTGAAAGGGTTAAGATCAAAGTGGGCTGCATGAGGCCCACAATATAAAATGAGTTTGACATCACTGAGACAGACAAAAGACTGTTAACCCTTTTTATTTTTAAGCTACTGACAGCAGCGGGCGGCTCATTTTACAAGCACTCTTTAAATGGCAGTAACTCTGGTACCGTTTGCGCTAGAGTCAAAAATTAAATGTTTTGAGAAAGAAGAGAAGACGAGGTTTACAGGGATATTCGGTGTATCATGGTAGTACAAAGCATTCACGAGGTACGTTTATCTGAACACAGACAGTAAAATCAGCTCTGCCTAGATTTTACCATGTGTGTCTCAGATTACTGTAACTCCTCAACTATTTTGAGAAAAAAATCAAATTGTTCCTGAAAGATCAGAATTATTTTGTGATTTTACAGCCAAAATTACAAAAAAATAAATTTAAAAAAGTAATGGGGAGCTGTAAGATACCTGGGTGATGAGGGGATAAAGGTTTCTCGTGATGCCTTCACAACAACAGTAAATGTTTACAACACCCTTTAAGTTTATTAGAACCCAAGTGTTGTTCAAAGCCCCTTTTAAATTCCAGGGGTCCAAACTGGGGCTAGAGCCAGTGTAACAAGAACTGGTGTCATGTAATTTATGGTGCTCCGAACCAAAGCACTGAAATATTTAAATTCCCACTCCCGTAATCAAACATGATCTAGCTATGATTACTTTTAGTCTTTGCCCTTGTTTTGAAAACATTAGTTTATGTCAGAGAAATGACTCCATGTGTCACCTCTAATTGAAATGCCACAGAGGTTGAATGAGGCCTATTGAGTGGGTAATCCACATGAGCCCCGTTTAGCCCAGTGCAGTTTCTCCTCTTTCCCAGCCCTGCTGCTATCTCCTGTGATCTCATCGGATCTGCTCCCTGGACACTCAAAAACAATATGGAAGCGCCGCCGTGCACTGCAGCAGCTAGCCTCCCCTCTCTCCTCTCCCCGGCTCATTAGCATTCTGCTCAGGGATCGGCCCATTCATAAAAGGGGGCGTCGTGGAGTGGGCCAGGCATCTTGAAGGGACAAAACCTCTCCAAGGTCAGCATTCACAACCACCGCAGGAAGGCACAATGGCGGAAATCGCTTGCGAGCGCGTCCATCCGTGGCTTTAGTGCAACCTAGACAGGCGAACAATGCAATGCACTGCAACAGTCTATCATTCGTCAATGCACAGGAGGCTCTGTGAGACTGTAACAGACTCACGCGCACCGTGTTGGCTAATATGAATAATAAATAAAGGCTAACAAACAAAGGGGAAAAAAGCATGTGTGATCACAGGATATTCATGCAGATGAGTTAAAGCACATTAACACTGTAACATAAGGGAGAGATCTGTGGATGAGAGAGTCTGTATCTATGTCTTGCTGTCAAGTAGGAGGTACTGTGGGCTGAGCGAAAGAGCGAGTCAGAGCCGCAGCAGCACCCGTATGTGAGCCACTTCCACTCCGAGAGCCGTCATAATCACTGCTGGTTTGATGTATACGCACAGAGTCACCGCTACACAAAGAATCCATCTGTAAGCTGATTTCCAAATAAATCCAACACAGTGAGGGATCTGCACAGTGATACTGGCCCTTTCCTGATGAAAGGATAACGATTTTTCACAGAAAATTAGGTGACAGTTGATGCACTGTCTGGCTGGAGCTTGCCCCCCTTTTCCCATATTTCTGTAAACTGAATATCTTTTGTTGTACAAAATAAGACAATTCAAGAGACAGCCGTAATTACTGAGAAACTGTATCAGACAATTTATCACATTTATTAAAGGCTAAATGAGTAATTCATTAGAAGAGAAAAAAATAAGCACTGTAATGAAAAGTTCCTTTTTTTCCACAGGATGTCTTGGTGTCCCAGCCATCCTTGGGGGGCATCGAGTCATCTTTTTTGCCAGTTCCAGGGGTCATTTGTTGAAGAAAGGCTCCACTTTGCAAAGTAAAATGTAGCAAATAAGTACATCAAATTCGACTGAAATGGTAGTTACTACTAAATAATAAATGCCAATGAGAACAAAACAAATAATTTAAACTTGTATTTACAGTTTCTACCTACCTTATTTGCCCCAGTCTCGCTTCAGCTCAGTGTGAGAGTCTTAACTTTGCATGCTGCTGTCGTTTACAGGCAAGCTAGTTTGTCTTTTCTGTGCTTTCACACAGATGCACAAATGTCACTCAACAACATGTGAGTGAGGCAAAGTAGGAGAAGCCAACGGTAAAGGCACCGACGGAGCCTTCCATTCATGTCGACTCACGTGACCACATTTAGTGGTTAAGTCAGATTCTACTGCAAACATACCACCATCCTCTGCTTTACCTTCACTATACAATGCTAGTGCTAGCGCTAGCAATCCATTATCACCCATATCTGATTGACATTTTTGGATCGGGTTCAGAATATCCTTTCCAAATATCAGCATTCTTAGTCCATGTACCCATTTGTTAACCAATTATCTAACTAAAGCAGATGCAATAGTCAGTCAGTCAGTCAGCATTTTTGCTTTGCTGTCACCGTCATCTTATTTTGAAACCGGACGGGACAATTGAGAGAGGTGGATCTGATTGCGAAACTCAGAGACACTGCACACTCACTGGCTAAAAGACTATTGACTGGCAAGTTGTTGGCTAGTCAGCATAACATTAATAACCCTCCATTCTGACTCTGAGGATTAGAAAATAAATAAAGTTTTATTCAATATGACCTGAAACTAGCGATTGAGCACTAGGTAAGGAAGCACTCCCACGATGGCTTCACTTTCAGAACAGGAATCTACATCCATCTGTTACACTGTATTAGATCCCGATCGATATAGGATTTTTAACACCAATATCAATACCAATATTTTGTGATGTAAAAATCAGATATGTCAATATATTGGCTAACATTTGTTCTTCTTTTAGATGCACAAAAAATAAACAGATTTCCCTGCATATAAATGTAGTTATTTATATACTCATTTACACTCTGCCTGGATCAGCTGGTTGTGTTTGTCCAAACATATGTGTTGATAACAGGGAAGTTGCAGAGTGCCTCTGGTGGACAAAGTATGCAAAGTCAATACTTATAACATAGTTGAAGGGTGTTTCTCCTGTCACTTATTTAATTTTCATGTATTCACCATTGTAAATGCAGATACCAATAAACTGGGAAATAGCTAATATTATCGGCCTACAGAGGAATTGGTCTGGTTTTGCTGTCTAATGGCTAACACAGAGAGACAGCTGACCAGATACTCTCACAATCATGCCTGCAATCAAGAGAAATAGTATGACAAAGAACATACAATACGGATCATTCTCAATTGAGAAAGCTAATTATGAAAAACAACAGCTAAGATAGATGGGACAGTCTTTACAGGACAATTTCATCTTAAAATCAGATGACTGTGTGAAAGGACAAGTCCATCCAACATATAGTAAAGTAAAAGTATCACACTGGTTATGATGTATATTCAACTGTGATGAGATTTTGCTGATTTCTTCTTCAAAATGTAGCGCATAAGCCTTTTCCAAACCCTAACAGGAAAACACATTACTTCACTGAGCTCCATCTGTGTTTAGGTTTAGTTTCAAGGCCCCCCATCTGAGAGCTGATATCCTTGTTGTTACACATCATTTGCTGCACAATTGCATAGCTGTCCATGTTGTAGGTTGAGAGATAACAGATGAGGCGGCTGATACTCTAACACTGGTCTCTTTATAAACTGTACATGCCCTCCTCTGAAAACACACGCTTGTTCCCAGGTCGAATGGCACAATCAGACAGGTTCAGATAATAACGTGATGTCTTCACTGAGCTCAGTAGCTGCCCTATTTTGGTCAGAGGAGCTGCCCACTATCAAATGAAGGACGTGTGAACATGCATCGCTAGGCTCAAATCAATAGGGATCAACCTCTTGATATCGCTGCCACCCGTCCCTCTGGCTCAAAACGGGCTGAGATCAATGCAGATGTGTGCGGTTGACAAGGATGTAAAGAGGGAGGATGCTGTGGATGCTGTCCTCCTTTCCATTTGCACACAACACCGGCTAAGATTAGACTTTCAATCGGACCTGAAGGGAGGGGCGGAGGAGATGAATTTGTGGAAGGACTGGTCAGGGATTGTGTTCCGAAATGATGTGGTGTAGTACAAAAAGCAGCCAAATAACAAGCAGGTTTAGCAGCAACAGAGCAATAACAGAAGCACTAGTACAAGCAGGAAAAGTTTTTTACTTCCACAGACTCTGTGATTACTTTTCCATGCAGGTGCCGAGAGTTCTGCCTTTCAAATCCACAAATGAGTAAAATTACCCAGGAGGAAAAACGGTGCAGACACCGGCGCCATGAATTCATTATTCTTCCCGAAGCATTTTTCCCAGCGATTCTGTAAAAAACAGCAGATACTTCTGTGTCATCGTGTCAAGAACTGAGGAAATTTTGAAGATGCAGAGGTCCAAATTAGGATGGGATTAGCCTAAGGGGGTTTTTTTATTGAGGGCCTCCTCAAGAAAATTTGATTTAATTTATCACTTACACATTTTTGCATCTTTTTGGATGATTATGATTACAGTAATAATAAAAAACACAAACAGGCTACTGAGTGGGTGTAACTAGCCAGCTGACTGAGTTATTGTTGTGAGCTGATAACTTTTAATAATAAAAGGCTGCTTGATCTATTTGTTGGCTACCTGTGATGTCAATTTTGTTGCTACCTTTGAAATAAAAAAATTAAGAATTAGAAACAATATTGGTACTTTTCCACTGCAGATGTGTGAAGTGCATGACTTTATGGTTTCCAGGTAAAAACATCTATTAACATTAGCAAGGCCTCAAAAACTAACACATCACGCCACAATCTGAAGAAGCTGAGGAACAAAGTCTGTGACATTCATCAGTCTGGAAAGGGTTACAAAGCCATTTCTAAGGCTTTGGGACTCCAGCAAACCACAGATGGAGTCATTATCCACAAATGGAAAAAACTTGGATAAGTGGTGAACTTTTTCAGGAGTGACCGATCTCCAGATCTCTGCAATGACTCATCTACAAGGTCACAGAAGAACCCAGGACAACATCTGAAGAACTGTGAAGTGAAAACCACTGCTGACCAAAAAGCAACACAAAGGCTCGTCTCACATTTGAGACATTTGGGAGAAATATTCAATAAACTGATGCGACAAAAGCTGAACCTTTTGGAAGGTTTGAGTCCCATTGTATCTGGTAAAAAGCTAACACAGCATTTCATAAAAAGAACATCAGACCAACAGTCAAACATGGTGGTTGCTTTGCTACTTCAGGACTTGGAGGACTTAGTTTAACTAATGGAACTATTTATTCTGCTCTCTACCAGAAACTCTTCAAGGAGAAAGTCCAGCCATCAGTTTGTTCCCTGAAGCTCTTCCTCTTCTCCTTTTCAGGGTCACGGGGGGGCTGAAGCCTATTCCAGCTGTCTTAGGGCGAGAGGCAAGGTACACGTCGCCAGTCTGTCACAGCGCTAACACATAGAGACAGACAACCATTCACATTCAGATTCACACGAACGGGCAGTTTCGAATGACCAGTTAACCTAAACCCACTACCTGCTTGTCTTTAGTCTGTGGGAGGAAACCGGAGTTCCCAGAGAGAACCCACGCAAACACGGGGAGAATGTGCAAAGTCCACACAGAAAGACCCCGGCCTGATGGTGGAGCACTGGTTTAAACTCAATGAGATGAGCAGGTGTTCTGGGAGCGGGAGGCGTGAATCTTACCCGTGGCAACATTTTTGGGGGGGCAGAGATAGCTCAGTAGGTAGAGTGTTTCCCCCAGGACTAGCAGGTTGGGGGTTCAAATCCACCAAATGGTTACCCTGAGGTACCCCTGAGCAAGGTACCGTCTCTACACACTGCTTCCCGGGCGCTAGATTGGTGGCTGCCCACTGCTTCACTGAGTGAATGGGGCAGAGGACCAATTTCCTACAGGATTAATAAAATATACATCATTATTATGAATTGAACTCAGGACCTTTTTGCTGTGAGGCAACAGTGCTAACCACCATGCTGCCCGGTGGATACATTATTATGGTTCATAATCACTATGGTGAGACTTTCACTTCCAGCACTGTTCAACTTAATACATTTAAACTACCTGAAAATCAGTATTTAATTTGTATTAAAGAATTCCTAATGGAGCATTATTTGGGTGAATACAATGCATCCTTTTACTTAAGTTTCTGACCTAAACTATGCACTTGGAAGCAGGCTCCTCATTTCTGGTGGGAGATCGCAGAGTTGAAGAATAAAAACATATAAAGCTGGAAATGAAGATAATAGAGCCCTTCTGAGAGGTGTGCAGCCCCACTGGGATGCTTCCTATTTTGCTCAGTTGGAATACCAATTCTTTTATTACAAACAACAAAACATCAGGATTCCGAATCAAACCATGCATCCTATCATTATGTTAGTATATTTTAAGCAAAAATGGCAACATTTACTGTTTAAAGTCCCAGTTTACAGTCCCCTGTGTAACTATAAAGGTGAATAACAGCTTCTAAACACGTCTAAGGCAAACCAGAGTGTACTTACAGTGACCAAACAGCCCATCACATATCATCAAATTCAAACAGTGCCAAATCCAGGCTTGAACACTGTATATAAAAGATGGATGTAGTCACAGGTTATAAAGTGGGATACGGAAGGTGGGGGAACCCTGCGTCAGGTGGGGCGAAGAATTACTAAGAAGTAAGTCACATAATAACTTGTTTTGTGATCTCCAGTAGATCTTTCTTTGTCTAGGCTGTGATCAGCTGACCTGTGATACTACTGCAATATTCACTGCTCTTTGTGGATTCAGCCAGCTGCACTCAACAAGAATCACACACTATATTACTGATTTTTTTTATTCATAAGCTCCAAAAAAACTGGGTGAATCTAATTAACATCATCACCTTAAATATAAGTTAGTGTCCGCTACCCTTGATGTAGCCTAGCATTGACCTTAGCACCACAGCCAGCTCTGTACCAGTCACTGCAGTAAACTTCTCCACAGTACTGCAAACTAACCTGCACAAAACTGCCCAGTACAGTATTTCCATGCAACCTTTGCAAAACTCCAGCTTAGTATGAGTTTGTATAATAATTCCATAACACATCTGAATTTAAAATCTCCAAAGTGAAATAATATGTCGCTTGTAAGCTTTCATTTTCCAGTTTATCAAACTTCACTTGCTGTGACTCCATAAGCTTTGAAAATAATCTCTCCTCTTCCTCTCCTGTCCTGGCTTTCTTGCATCTTTATCTCTTAGAGTGGAGCACATTAACGCTTTGAGCAGACACACTGCGCAGAACGAGTTTGTGTGTTTGGTGATTTATTTGTTGAGCTGTTTGAAATGTTACATTTGAAATGACCTGCCACTTAAGAAAACACTAATCCATTAATGCTTGCTCCTCTTCTATATTGCAGGCTACGTGCTGAATACCACAACTCCAGCTATATTTACATCGGCCCCATGAAGGCATCACAGAGATGAGAAGGGGGAAAAAGTGTTGATTGTGTAACCGTGCTGTGGGTATTATTTTCATATTACTGAGCAAGTACCTCCATGCAACTGGAAATAAGGCCAGGCTCATTAAAACGAACTCATTCAACAGTAATTTGCACCTCTGTAACGTTTGAGCCAACTTTAGCCTCTGGATCAAGGCCTGAAAAGTGAAGCCATTGTGAAAGTGCCTAAAGAAGCCATATATGTCCACTGTGAACGACCATCTTTGAACAGAGGCAGTGGTTTACGACACCAACTGTCTGCCATCTATAATCCAGTTATGAGATCCCTTCCCAGATGCCTTAACGCCCACTCACATCCTGGGCCTTTTGACCTCAGGAAATCACATGATAGGGTGGGGCTAGGTTTCACAATGGGATCACCCAAAACCTTGGCTGATTGTGACCTGCACCCATTTTCACACCTTGGCTCATGTGATTAGGTAGAGGATCAATAGGGGGTCCATGACCTCTTGGAGGGACACTCCCATAGGGCTTAAAATCTGGGACTCTCCACCAATTGCTCTTAGAACTGGAGAAGCTTCTCGGATGAGAGGCGAAACGTCTTCAAGGAAACTTAAAGAAGTCCGGACGCTTTTCTTTCCAAGCACCTTAGACTGCCTAAAACCAGCATTCTTATTACAAAAAGTTGTATAGATGTTTACAGTGAAATGTTTATGGTCTCAGACAGAAGTTTACAATCTTACTGACTCCAATATGATGCTTGTTAGGACAGTGGGGTCTCCACTGGAGTCAAAGGGCACGATAAAGCATTAAAGGTCTTTAGCCCCTCCTCGTGTCCTCGTGTAACAAGAATTCAAATTTGATTAAAAAACAACGTAATTGGCAATAACTGGTGAAGCCAGAACCCGAAACATCTCTAATCCATAAAAGATATTTGGAGCTTCTAAGCCTCTAAAGCACAGGTGTCGAACTCCAGGCCTCGAGGGCCGGTGTCCTGCAGGTTTTAGATGTGTCCTTGATCCAACACAGCTGATTTAAATGGCTAAATTACCTCCTCAACATGTCTTGAAGTTCTCCAGAGGCCTGGTGATGAACTAATCATTTGATTCAGGTGTCTAGACCCAGGGTGATATCTAAAACCTGCAGGACACCGGTGTTCTGACAAAACGTCCTACTTTGTCAAAACAACGTACCGTAGCGTAAATTTATAGTAATGTCTATCAAGCCGTGCTACCTATACTACCTTACGTGGTTTATGCCTCCATCGTAAATATTTATAGGTAGGACGTTCTGATGGCCAAATCACACTTATCAAAACGTGCTTCCTAACCCTAACCCTTTTTTCGCACGCACGAGATCGGGGTAGGATCAAATAATAGGTGTGTACTATTAACACCGAAAACATGGCCGTTTTGAGTTGTGCGCATTCGCGCGCATGCGCAGTAACAGCAAGTAGGACAGCTTGATAGGTAGGGTGTTTTGTCAGAACTCCGGCACTCGAGGCCTGGAGTTCGACACCCCTGCTCTAAAGCAATGCCAATACAGAAGTGATGTTAACCTCCAATCTTTTTTAAAAGATCAAAAGTAAGAATGATGGCTGGAGATGAACTTCCTCAATCTGAACAAAGGCATAACACAAACTTAGAGGAAACACTCTTAGCCAATTACTGTCATCCGGTTGCAAGGATCCTTGTTGTGATTTTTGACTGTGCTTTATAATGTGATAAACAGATTAGCTGTCTCGTTAAGATCAGATTCTATCAACTAATGCGTGAATTATGCTTTAACTGGAAATTGTACTGTAATTGTGACATAACGTGAAACTCCTTTTAAGCTCGAGCTGTAAACTTCCACATAACCTCATGTGCACTTCCTGAGAAAGATGTCGATTTCCTGCAGAAGTCTAAATCAAGTTCAGGCTCCTCAGTGAGGTGAACACCTACCTCGCGCCATGTGATTTTTAGAGAATAATCCAGGCTTTTATTATCTCTCTTGATATGTTGGCTCTGATCATTCATTATCACCTGCGAGCAGCAGCTCACCTATACTGGCCTCCTTCCTCTGGCTTCCAGTCCAGTTCAGGATCCAGCTTAAAATTTTATTGCTTGTTTTTAAGGATCTCAGTAGTTTGGCGCTCCCTTACTTAACAGAACTTTTGAAGGCGTACAATCCTGCAGGAGCACTGAGGTCTGTGATCTTTCTAGATGCAGGCTTGAAAGCAGAGGCGAGAGAGCCTTTTCAGTGGTGGCTCCTAATCTTTGGAACAACTTATCTTTTCACATAAGAGCTGCCAAGTCTCTTAATCATTTTAAAAAACTTTTAAAAACCTATTTGTTCTTGCTTGCTTTCGGGTCTAGTTGAGCAGATTACTCTGGCTGTTCTTATGCAAACTGTTTACTTATTTTGTTTGACTTATAGTGTATCGTTATGGTTGCTTTGGTGACTGTCACACACATATATATATATATATATATATGTAGTGTATATTCTGTATACCTTTTACAGCACTTTGGTCAGTTGAGGTCATTTAAAATATGCCACAGAAATTAACTTTATTGAGAATTCCTCTGGTTTCAATAAGACGTCTGGTTTTATAGAGATCTATGGTTACAATGAGTCTCAGGCAGATTTTTCTGACGAGTTCACAGAGTCAATCTCTAGTTTCAACTCTTACTGAACACAGCATGATGTTCTCCTTTAAATACCGTCCAGAATCGAGTCGCGGGGAGGCTGGAGCGTGTCCCAGCTCCCGTCGGGAAGGAGACAGGGTACACCCTGGACAGGTCGCCAGTCTCTCACAGGGCTAACACAGAGACAGACAAGCGGTCTTCTCAGCTTTTACAAAACTTACTGAACCACCACTTTAAAAACAAGGCTCATAGCAAAATGTGAGTTTTGTGCACCTGCTTCCAGAGTAGGGAACACCCTAATTAATGTGACCCCTTGCCTTTGTTAGCTAACAGTCGTTTTCCAGTCAACATGCTTTCTGGAGAGCTTCATTGTTTCCTGTAAAACTTCGAGTGAGTCTGACATTTTGGTTCACACTCGAGATGAAAAAAAAGAAAAAAAAAACATAAGCAGGAAAATACCGCTGCTCAGTGCATCTGCCCCGGTTTGTATGTTCCAAGCCCGCCCTGCTGTCAGGATGAATGGTGGGTTTTCACAGAGTCCGATGATGGAGGATCCTATTGTGAGGAACAGCACACTGGCCGTGTCTGTTGTGTGATGTTTCACCTCAGGCGAGAGGAATCAAAGCACCACCTGCGGACCACTGGAGACACTACTGCACAGCAAACGCGACTCTCCATGTCAAATATCCTCACTCGAAATGTCAGAGACTGTCCTCTAGCAAACGCCTGCTGTACCTGTCTGCACTGTTAACCGTGCACCAGACAGTGATTCAGGCCTCTGTTTGTTTAATGTTTTCACACTTTTCCATCTGAGCGGGCACACAAGTTGAACTGCTAGGTTTCTCCAAGGCAGGTAGCCATTAACTCAACAAGAGCTCGACATTATCCTTTGAGTCATGCTGCTCTTTCCGTACCATACGGAGGACTCGGGCAACCCTATAATCTAGAAGGTGACAGAGAAGGGTCATTGTTAAAGAAATTAGCAGCTTGACTAAATGACTGTTTTCCCTTCAAATGCCAAGAGGTGAGTGTGAAGAATGGGCCTGAAGACTGGCAGTGGATAAAACATGAAATCATGAGCAGGGCTTGAGTTCAGGGGAGAAGAAAGAATGTCAGACATGGCGGCTGGAGTAAAACGCACAGCCGTCTCACACTTATGGCAGAAAACTTCAATAACCCAGCAAGGTCAGCTGTTTATTTTCCTTTACAATATGACTCTACATTTTTATTTTCTCCAGATATAATTTAGTCCAACTCATAGAATGAAAGGTGTGCGCCGTTTTTGACGTCACGCTGTGCGCCACGTTATTGTTTACACGAGATGAATTTTTACAATGAGACAAAATACTGTTGCTGTTAATCTGACTATCTTCAGTTTTTACACACTTAAATATACACACCCAGTTACTTTCCCTCCATTTAGAAAGACTCCATTTAGAGTGAACTTCGGACGTTTCAACACAGACGCTCTCACAACCCAAATCCCGACGTCGGTTTTGAATAAATTTACTTTTTAAAAAAAATTAAATTAATGTATGCTGTATGCATTTTGTTCATTCTTGAGTTGTGAGTCTACACCAACCAAAATACTGTCTTTAGTTATTAACATTTGAAATGATGGAGGCACTTGAAAAGTAACACAAAATTAGCTGCCTTTCCAGAAAAACAAAAACTTTTCAGAAGTACTTAAGGTTTTGTGAGGGCACAAAACCCTGTTTAGTCTTTCCCTACCAGGCTTCTAGACTTCTGATTGGCCAACATTTCGTTTTTAGCGTTTACATGTGGACGGAGGTACTTTTTCAAAACTGCATGTGTGGACGGGATTTTTTTTAAAAAGAAAATGGAAAATCTCCGTTTTCAAAAATACCCGTGTATGTGTGGACATAGCCTCAGATATGATTTTGCTAGTGATAACCTTACCTAGTGACATACAGTGAGTCTGCTGTAACTTATCTACACTGCACAAATCTGGTGATGGTTAGTAACATTAACTCATAAAGTAATGTGAAAATGCACAGCCAAAATGCCAGATCAGCCCTGGGAGTTTGGATAAAGCGGCTAGCTTTATCCACTCAAGGCAGTATTTTTCCATGTGAGCAAGCACACTAGCTTTAGCTAACATTAGTCTGAAAAACAACAGCACTGAGTCGGTTCTGATCCGAGAGAGAAATAAAAAAATCTTTATGAATCAAACACCCTGCTGATGTTGCTGTTGGTTAAGCCAGTTTGGTCAAAGCAGTTTCATTAGATAAAACTGGCTTTCTTTTAGCTAATATTAGGTAACTAGGGATGATCCTGGCAACTAATTTTTTACTTGAAAAAAACTATTAGGCTAACCGACTAGTCTTACACTAAGAAACATTCAGATATAAAGTTCAATTTGAGAATAATTTAATGTCAAAAACTGTGTAAACAAAGGCATTTGAAACAATTAATATATAACTTCTTCAATAATGAACTATGCGACGTAACTGGCCCATTATGAACGTTGTACATAATACTCCAAACAGACAGGGAAGATGAAAAACACCTAAAATAAGCCGATGTTAAATATGATATGAAAAGATATTACTACAAAAGATGCTCGTGCATTACTGAAATATTTTTTGAAAAAAAGAAAAACTCAGGAGGCAACAGCCTCAGCTGGCTCCTTTCAATGTGGAGGACTAGCAGCTCTACTCTGAGCATCTCCCGATTGACTGAACTCCTCACCCTATTGCAAAGAGAGAGCTCATCCGCCCTTCGGAGAAAGCTCATTTTCGCCACTTATATCCGTGATCTCTAATAGTGTTAACAAAAGGATCGGTTTATGGCATTTCCCAAAACCAATGCTCCATCTGGTGGCAGCTGGCTGCATAACATTTAGGACTGGGCATCAATTCAAATGTTAACAATTAGATTTAACGACTAGTACGTCTGGTACCAACTACTGACAACAGCAACCATTAGTCGTTTAGTCAACTAGTTCCGCACATCCCTGTAGCTAACATTAACTTGACTGCTAACGCAGACAAATCACTTGATACCCAACTTAGCAACTGATACTGTCAGTAGCACTTTGAAGCCAATTGTTGGTGCTGCAAGTCAGCCATTTGTCACTCAGGTTAGTGGACTCTTTCTAAGCTACAATTAGATAGTAATGCTTACTGTTGTTGCTGGCATCAACAAAGAGGCAGTGCAGCAGGGCGCTTAGTAATGAGCATAAGTTTTGCATCCTTTGGAGCTTCGACCTGAGTCCTTTGTAGAAAAGTCATTCCACTGGCTGTTAAGAGTCAAGAAAGTATCATTTTACATAACTAAGTTATTACCCATTCACACATTGACAATGAAAGCCTTTAATACATTGAAAATTTACCTAACATACATTTAGAAATAGAAATAGTGGTTACTATAACTCCTAAAAGTGGTAAGAATGGAGACAGATTACTGTTAAAAAGAAGAGCATTTTGGATTCATACACTAGAAATTGAAGAATGAATGTTGAGCTGCTTCCTGTAGTCTATTATAATAACCGCCTACTGGGATTTCCATTTTATGGATGCACCTTTCACAGATTAAATTTGATGCCATTCAAGTTAAACATTGTGCATTTTGCTCACTTGTATAGACTCGGTTGGCTGCACAGGCTCAGAATGTTATTCTGTATATGATTTTGCATTTATGGTACATTTGTACATCTATTAATACACATTGCTCAAATACATTTTAATGAACAGCTAATGTTTTTTTTATTTACGTTTGCTATTGTTCCCCTTATTGTAAGTACTGTAAGAGTTTTAACTGCAGATGATGAAACTTGACTTTTTTTTTTTCCTGGATCACATTCCAGTGTGTTTTACCTCGAGATGCTTGTTGTCATGCAATTGTGTGTAGCCTTTGTTGATCCTCATGTGCACTAAAAATGAATTAATTTTGTCCAGCTAAAAATACTAAGCAGAACAATAAATCCATGCCGGTATTTAATTTGTTCTTATATTGTCAAAATCGAGCCTCTGATTCACGCTCTAAGACTTGGAATTTATCTCTGTGCTACTTTTATCTTTTATCCAAAAACAAAAGTCTGCAGCACCCAGGGTGTCTTCAGGTGTCTTGCTCAGCAAAAAAACATCTATCAGATGTATTACTTTTTTATATATTATAAATATTTTTGTACATATATTGTAGATTTGTGTTACATTTACTTATTAGCACAGTTGCTGGGTGATCAACCAGCTAATCCAAATCTGTATCGAGATCCCACAAATAATTGAAAAATACTCCAAATATAAAGGGACTTGTAACAGCAGACTGAATATGGGGCCTGGCTTTAAACACTGACAGCAAAACTGTCAAGAAAGAAAATAAATCCTGATCCACTGTTGTGCTGGAGATAAATTCAAGAGCAGCTGCCTCCAACGCCTTTCTGCACTCAAAGAATCAGAGTGTTTATATGCAACAATATGCATTATCATACCTAAAAAAGGCTGCTGTCTTTAACAGCATTAAGACATTCAACAGGACAGAGATATAAAGAAGAAAGTGAATCATAGTTTGCTGACTGCAAATGCACACAAAAGGGATTTGGTTTGCCTTTTCACGTTTCCGTCCTCTAAATCCTAGCTACTTTTTCCAAACTAGGCCCCGCTCCTGTGCATGCCACACATCGGGTTTGTATAAGCAGGCAGATGGCCTGGTTAGATTTTTCGCTTGATGCCTGTGCTTGTGTCTCTGCCGCTGGTTGGGTGAATGGAGGCCATCTGGGATTGGCCAGGGCTTCTGTGAATGGAGCTGGGGAGCGCCATTCAGCACTGTGGACAGCTCCACAGTGCTGAACCGACTGACTGTCAGAGGCAGCTCTTAACCGGGCACCCATTACAGCCCACATTAACCTCACCGTGCTCTGTCAGGAGATGGTAAACGATCAAACAGTGGAGCCAACGCGAGGCCGTTTGCTTGTGTGTGTGTGTGTGTGCGGATATGGAGATAAGCAAACAGCAGCGGGAAGGAGACTTCCGGCACATTAGGCAGGGAAACCACCTCTTGACTGTAATGAAACACTCTTGATATGGAGTGGGGCAGTGGTGGTGAACACCTGGCGGACTGCAGCAACACACAAACACACACACGGGGATCCTAGAGTTGTTTGCATAAGGTGCCTGCCTCATTCCTGATCATTAAACTGTTAGAAGGCCATAAAAATGGAGTGTCAACCATGCGGCACAGTGGCCAAAGCAGGCCCGAGGAAGGGTCCAATCTGGCCCAGCTTGATGGCTGGTACATAATTACTCCAATTTTTCAGCAAAATGAGCTGCTAAACATGCTGGCAGCAGCTGGAAATTTAAAGCACTTCTAGATTTCAAGTAGTAAAATACTGCTGTGTAGTTCCAAAGACTTATGCGACTTTGATTTGAACTGATTAACAGAACAGACACGCGTTCAAAAGACAACCTGGGCTGTTGGAAAACGCAGGACTCATTAAATGTGCGTTTCCTGGGGGGGCGACAGGGAGGCCAGGAGAAAATGATCAGCGGCGGACTGAGCCACCTGCTCAACCAGGTAAGCTACAAGGGCACCTGTTCACTTAAAGAGCAGACACATTTGGGGGCGGGGTTAAATTGGACCACTGCATTTAATTATCCAGTGGTCTTACTGGACCATATGCGGTCTTCGGTATTATGAAGTGCACGAGCTTGTAAAAGGGAGGACTGTGGGGATGGGGCGCACACACACACGAGTAGGGCCTCCATCTGCACATTAGCATGGGGCCTAAACACGATGAGGAGATGAATGAACATGAGCCCCGGAGCCGGGAGTCTCCTTGAATCTGTCATCCGTCTCCATGGCGACAAGAGGAGGAGGAGGAGGGGGAGGACCACAAAACTGGCATCTATCCGGGCCCAAATCAACAGATGGCCACCACCACATCACCCCTCCTCTCCCCAACACCCTCCCACCCCATCCCTTTTGTTTGTTTGTTTTTTTCCTCTCTTTTCTTGCCGGTTTTATTTGTTTGTTTGCAGCCTACCTTGCACTGCTCCATGCACGTCCTCACCGAATATGCCCCCGGCTCGTATTTCTGAGTGAGGAGCTCAAAGTCCTCGTATTTCTCCTGGGCGTGCTGGTCGTAGCGCTGGTACGCCTGGACGCACAGACTGCAGCGGTTCGCGTCGCCGTCGCCGAGCGCGTCGAGGCTGCAGTTCAAATTGTCCGGACTCGTCGAGCCGTACAACAAATCCAGCAGGGAGTAGGAGTTACAAAAGGAAAGGTACAAATTGCTCATATTTACAGCCCGCGTCCCCTCTCTGTCGGAAAGGCCCCTGCACAACTCGTCGGCATCCAAGAAAGTAAAGCAGTCGTTAGATAAACTATCCCGGTGGCAAGTTTCGAGCCGCCACAAATGTTTGGTAGAGTTTCCTATAAAAATATCATCTGGGTTTCCTCTGAGGCTGCTGTGTGCTGAGTATGTCTGAGGTGACAAAGGGTGGGGGGATGCGAACTTGTCCCGGGTCCGGGCCAGCGTGGCCTCGGCGCAGAACCACAGGTGATCAGAGAGGAGGATGGTTAAGAACAAGAGGGATGCCAAGGACAGTCGCCATCTCTGCGCCCTCTCTGAGTCGGTGAATGGCTTTTGGTTGTCGCGGGGGGACTCTAGCCAGATTTGGAAGCCGTCGTCATCTTCTTGCTGCCAACACGTCCCAGCACCCCTGGTCATATTTTGGGAACCGGCCGACTCCACCGTGGGGGCTCCTCTGCCGCAACAGTCATTGACGTCGGGTCCGCTTCGCGTTTTCCTCCCCTCAAGTGTCGGGCGGTGGGTTGTCCCGGCTTGCCTTTGCTATCAGCGGTAATTCCCATTAAAAGGAGCGTGGGTCGGGTGGGAAATCAAACGCTGGCGACCACGGGCCGCATCCTCCATGGCTGACCGGTGAAGCCGCTGTCCTCCCGCCCGCCCGCCCCGAGCTCTCCTCCGCGCGGCGCCGCTCCGCTCCTCTGCGTAGCCTCGACTCCGTTTTTAGAAACACTTCCCGACGCGTTTACGTTTCCCCCGGCCTCGGTCGTGCAGGGACAAAGGCGCTATCCTCTTCCAACATGGCGAAGCTGTATGCCTTTGTGTCGGCGGATGGGCCTACAGCCTGTGACAGACCTCTTTTTCTTTTTCAAGCCCTCACCATCCTCAGCTCGCTGCCGTTGTCAAGTTGCCGCCATGTTCGCTAAGAGATGGTGTGTGTTTGCTGAAAGCTGGGTGAAGGCGGCGACGATAACGGGCGGCATTTCCGGTCACGCCGCTCAAAATAAAGGCTCGTTTTAGTCGCTCCGAGTGATTTGTTTTAACAGCTTTCCCGCTTTTTAGACATTAATGGCACGCGATGCTTCCAAAATTATGTTTTTTTTGTTTTTTTTTTTAAATCTTCTGCCTGCTTTAGATTTATTCTGAAAGCCTTCAACCACACATTCATAACCCTCAGTAAATGTTAAACTACCAATACCCAACCTCTTTATTTAAATATAATGAAGCAGGAAAAGAAAGTTTCAAGCAAAAATAATGAAAATCAAAAAAATAATACAATAATTTTAAAAGTTTAGCATTACGTAACAAACCAAGGCAAAATCATATTATTATTATATCATTATTATTATTACATTACAAATACAGAATATCAGATTTAAGCAAATTGAAACCTAGTTTGCGTTTTATTTTGTCGGCAATTTCGATTAACATCCGCTATGGCGCTACTTGATTAACGCGATTTGACCAGACATCTCCAGCTCTGACGTTATGCGCGCGCACCACAGTCGCCGCATCTCTCTGTGCAAGGGCGCATCAAGTCAAACAGACCGTGCTAAAAATTCACCAGAAATGTTAGAAGTGTTACTTCATAATTAAAGCTCTTAAATAAACACTCTTAAAAAAAAAAAAAAGAATATTGCTGGACATAAAATTCATAGAAATGTAACTAAATAAATATAAGTATAGGGACTTAAGATTTTTTATTCGTGAGTGTTCAGTATCAATTATAAGTCGTTCAGAAGCTTTTCTGAAAACTATTTTATTTCTTATTGGACTGGACATTTCAGACAGGTTGGTGGTCACGTGGTTTTAACCTCTGACAAGAAACCGCTAACCTGTGTCCTAAGGCTAAACCACCTACAAACAACTCTAAAGCCTACTAAAACACACAGTAAACAAATAATGAAAAAAGCTAACTGAACTTGGTTGTAGCTTTTAATTCAGAATACATTAACAACTGGTCTTTTTTGTCTAAACCTCTAACTTACAGAAAACAAAAGCACCAATATGTCATCAGTATCTTTATGCTCTACCTCACTAGAGTAGCTTTGCATGATTAAGCGTCAAAGCAAGTGGATCCACTGTCTTGTAGCTCCTCTCCTGTAAGCCAACTTTTTTTCTGATCGGATGCCCCTTGCAAACAGCAGGTCAGAACAACAAATCGTCTGTGCTGACAGCTGTAGCTGTATGTGTGCTTGAGCTAACCATATAGGGATATCCACTTTCTATGACATCATACGGATGTGTCTACATTTTTTTTTCTTCTTAATCAAACCACACCTTACTCTGAGTGAGGAGCTCAAAGTCTTCAAATCCACAAATGGCTGCTCCCCCACAAGGATTCACCACAGTGCACATTTGATTGGGCAGACTTTTACACTGGATGCCTTTTCCAGACCCCCCCCCCCAAGGTATTTGTGTCTCCTAATTTACCTACTAGCAGTCAAAATGCCATCCTTAGGAAGCACCAAACAGAGCTTGATTTACTGCCGTGTTTGGCTGTTACTTTCACTGAGGGCAGGCCGTACTAATTGCACTCATACAAACCTTCCCTGCAGCCGTGAACCTGTGTTTGGTCTTATTACTAGCTCATTTACTTCCCCTGAGTGCGTGCAGTACTGGTGGTCCAGGAGCTGCTTCCAAACCATTTGTCTTCTGCTTCTGTCCTGGGTGCTGCTGCTGGTACCAGCTCTCCAAAAGCTGCAGCCAGCCTAATGAGAGCATTTATCCCATTAGGGACATCATATTTCAGCAATGCTGGATTTACAGCAGATGCTCGCATCTCCAGATCGTCGGGACTGATAATCTGCTCCTGTGAGTCCTTTTAGGGGACCACCGGCAGCACTTCATATTCACAAAGCTGCACAGGAAAAAGAGCTGGTTGAGTACCTCTAATTAATGCCTGTCACTCAAACGCTCACTCTGCATCACCTGGAAATAGTCCAGAGTGGGCGTTGGGTTACAGAGTGCACATTGAAGCGCTTAATATTTTTTTAACTACTAATGAAGACAGTTTTTATCTCTTATTTGGACAAATTTGGCAGAAGACTTTGCTGAAAAAAACATGCCTTAATCTTTATCAATGTCTTAGACATAGCATTTTAATTGAAAAACTATGCAACAACTCTACAGGGAACCTAACAACGTGTTAACAACAAGCCATTATTCACAGTATATGATTAGGAAGAGGTATCTCATCACTTATACTTTAAAAATGTATTCATGCGGCATTTACACATAACAAAGCCCAGGGCGCCGCAGGCAGCTGCCTGCACCTTAGAGATGATGCTAATGAAGGTTAGAACATATCAAAGAGTCCCAAGACTCATCAGTGACATTTTTGAAGGCAGGAAAACATGGCCACATCTTTGTTGGAGGGCCTTGAGCTGAGCCGATTTTAACGTACCCCCCGTGTGGTCCCTCGTTGAAGAGCTGAGGCAAAGGCCATCACTTCACACAGATGTTGTCTTTAAGAGAAATATTAACAAATTGTATTTCAAACACCTTCAGGATTATTTATTAGAGTCGTACTTCATACGTAAGGACAAAGACACAAAGGCGCAGAGCACAAAAAAAACAGGGGGAGCAGTTCAAGACATTTTTCTTACATTAAAGGACACCATGTGACATTGTCTTCACTTTTTCATGATCAGGCAACGACCTCCAGGGTGAAAAATGAAGGCCACGTGAAAGTGCCAAAAACTGCAGTTCCTCTAAAGCCACTTGAGACTTGTTCCAAAAGCAAATCAATCCCAAAGATGAATATAGCTACTGTGATGTCACCCATTGGAGTTTTGAAGCCTCAACATTAGCATTTGGCTATCACTTTTTTGGAGCCAGAAGTTACTGTATTTGGACAAAAGGAAGAAGTTTTCAGCTAATGGTAGCTGGCTTAGTGAACTGGCTGTATTCACAAACAAATAAGTAGCAGGCTAATAAAACCGAAGCACAAACTTTGATAGTTTGTACCACACAGCAGGTTGTATTACCTGTCATATCTTTCTATTACAAAGGGCACGGACAGTAAAAGGCAAACACAAGTCCAATTAATGAAAGTGAGAAGCTAGCAGATGGCTTGTATCTGGACACCTCTAATTCAAGTATCCAAATGGATTGATTATATTAAATTTATATTAAAATTTTGTACTAGACTGTGGTAATTCTGTAAAGTTGGGCATTTTAACATGGGCGTCAGTGAGACCGACTCACTTTTGGAGCCAGTGTCAAATGACCATTAGAGGAACTGCAGTTTTCGGCATTTCTGCACCAGCTTAATCTTTAAACTCTTGATGTTGCCTCTTGGTAACTCGCCATAAACTTCAATGTTCAAATTTATAACTCTACATTATTAAAAATCACGCTTTGTGTTTGGGTCTCTATGGATACTCTTTCCCTCTATGACAACTGAACAGGAGGTAACTGTTTTCCGTAACTCACCAGTCTGGATACGGGTAAGATGTGACACATATAGCTGTAGCCAAAAACTTCATTCATTTATGTAATTGATAGAAACCTGCTGCTGGCTCCTTTTGGAGCATTTTTAATGGAATTATCTGGAAAATAATATGGCTTGCTATGAACTTTAGATACCAATGAGTAAAATTCACAGTGGCCATGCACATCTTTCATTTACAGTCTATGATCATGTTGAGTGTCTTCTAAGGCTCTGGAGGGAAGGCTCCAAACTTAAATAGAATGTCAACTGGTTAAACTTCGCTCAAATTTGATCTTTTCCCAATGGGTTTGGAGAAAATGGATATTTAGAGGCTAAGGTCGATCAAATAAAATATACTGCGGAATTATGGGAAACATGAGTCAGTTTTTCAAGGTTCAATTTTAACCACTATTTTCTTAATCTCTCTCTCACAAGTCTGTCAACTTAACTAAAGTGAAACATGAAACCACTGGAGCGCCCCTTCACATTGGACAGATTATTATGGCAGAGCATTCCCTTGCTGCTGCTCACTAATGTGGATCATTCACCGAAATTACTGTCAGAATTAAACCTTCCATTTCTGGTTAATTGGCAAGTCTCCTTTCTTTTGCAGAAACAGTTTTAATAACTGCTTGGCTAAAAATCTGAAGGAAGGAAGGACCGACCCCCACCCCCCCAAAAAAGCGTCTGAACCCTTCATAATGATTCTGAGTTTGAAAATGGAAAAACCAGTCAGCAGCCTATTCATTTAAAATTAATAATAAGCTGTCTCGTTAAGAACACAAAAGACAAAACTCACAGAAACTCAAAACCCTGAGAATTAGCGTCGTTGGAGTTTTCATGCTGTAGGTTTTATTAAAGAGTTTATTCCTAATCGTATTAGGAATAAATTAAAAATGCTGAGTGTCTATTTGAATGTACTTCACTAAGAGCCTCTTCAAGCCAGATATTCAGTGTCATTCATCACATGCCCTGCTTTGATTGAATCAGTCACCCATGTCTCTTTTACTATCTTAAACTTCCTCCTAAAGCAGCGCCTCAGAGTCCTCAAATCCAGAAGTCTTGTTTCCTCTGCAATAATAACATGTGAAACGCCTTCCTCCAGCTTTTTCACCACTTTTCCTCCATGGTAACGAAACTCTAATGCCCTGGTGTCCAGGCAGGTGGCAGGTATGGCATTTTTAGGGTCTCCTATGTCAGCAAAGCTGTCCATATAAGCTGTGAACAGTCTGAACATGCTGGTTGGAAGGTCATCCCAGCTGTAGCGTTCCTCCACCTGCGTGACACACACCTCCTTTGAAGTGTCTGCGCTGCTGATCCTGTTGAACACCTCCCGCAGCTGCTGCTCGTCTGTGTCAACAAAGTAGCTGTCGCCATAGCTGTCGTACTCCTTGGCAAAGTGCTCCCTGGTGGAAGGCGACATGTGGATCATGTGGCGGGGTTGCCATGGAACCACCTCCTTCTGGTCCAGGCACTCCAGCAGCCAGGTGGCCCAAACTATGTCATGCCGGTTGGATGAAATCAGGTTCTTCACGCGCATGTTTTCCACACCGGCAACCACGCAGTAGGTGTCCCGTCCAGGGTTCTGAACCACAAAACCTCCGCACCTAAAGTGGGAATTACATAAGAAATTATTAGCTTGTGAGGCTGATTTAAAAACACATCTATACATCTAAAACATATCTTGGTGTTCAGCCTGTAACTTCATTTTGTGGCCAGACCAGTGCTAAATTATTTGTAGTGTATTTGTAGGTATACACTGATATATCACAGTCACACTGTTCAGTGTTTATTCATCAGTCTGATTTAGGGTTTGCTACCAGCAAGTATGATGACTTAACCCTTTAAAGCCCACCATAGAATCATGTCCAACAGAGCTTATCTTTATATTTTTACATGCTGTAGTGCCATTTTTTTGGAGCATTTCAAGTTGCTATACATTAGTTTTAATAATATGTAATATTTCTACTTAGAGAAATTTCAGAGGTATATCCCTCAAAACTGTAAATGCAAAAAAGTTGCACAAAATAGTTTCCAACCACAGGAAATTTTTTTTGAGTTTCTTCATAGTTTCATTTTTGAGATAAACTAATTTTTATAAACTGCAGGAAAGATTAAAATAAATATTATTTGCAAAAAAAACCAGCATGTGCATCAAAATAAATTATTCCCAACAGTGCAATTTAAGTTCTAAGCCTCCGAGAAACTGTACAGAAAGGCATAAAGTCAAACACGACTTTCAAAAATGCCAGTAAACCTTTGAAAGGCCAGATAGGGGAAAAAAACTACATTTCCCACAATAAATGACATCACTTCTGGTTTTCGCAGGTAATGGCGGATATGCCATAGTTCATGCTGACATTTATTCCAAGGTAGCCAGTGCTATGAACAGCTGATCAGATCGGCAAAGCGTGTTTCCTGGATTATTATGTTTTTGTTGCTGCAATCGCTTTTTACGCAATTTTTGCAAAGCCATTTGTGGAACAAAACTGCAACCTTGGACAAGTTGATTGCATGTTATGTAAGTACAACTCCTCCGGTTTCATATGCAAAAAAAAAAAAATCAGAGCGTGCCCGCTCCAATGGGCTTAAAAGGGTTGACGTGATGGAGAGCTAAAAGGCCTTAAAAGACACTCAGTCATAACCACTGCCTGAACTTTCTTCCTGTTAAAAAGGAGTTTTTCCTTACCAGTGTTGCCAATCGCTTGCTCATAGGGGGTCGTCTGAGAGTTGGGGTTTTCTCACTCTGTATTTTAGGGTCTTTAGCTTCCAAATTAAAGTGCCTTGAGGTGATTATTGTTGTGATATGGCGCTATATAAAGAAAACAGAACAGAACTGAATTGAGACTTTCCTCCTACGGCTGGATAGACTCCAACTCTTGGAATCCAGTGGATAATAAAAGTCCTTGTCCTGATGTGGCCTCTCTAACCAAACCTAAAACACATGGAAAGCTAGTGCTGCTATGCTATAGCTTACCATGGCTGTAGAGCAGAACAACTAATATTGTTTCCAGCTACAGTCCAAGATAGTAGAGTTGGAGTCCTCTAACTGGTTGATAAAACTTTTTAAATTACAATTCATTTATGAAAGCGAGGGAGTCCTGAATGCCAGTGCCACTTGCACGGTCACGGTTTCCACTTATCCTGATGTTGTTTACTTAAACATATACACAGAAAAAGTGATCATAATAACAAATGTTGAAACAGATGTTCCCCCGTTTCTTCACAGGGTTTCACACACCTTTAAAGTCCCTACAGTTAGCTAAAGCAGTGTAGCTGTATCTCTGCCAGGGCGCTCACATGTTTACATTTATTAAAAGTTTCTCCATTTACATTTTCTTACAATGTGTCCTCATCCTGTAGACACATTATAAAATGTATTTATTAACAACTTTATTAAAGTGAGAGCTCAACCACGATAGCAGTGCTTTATTTGATGACAGAATTGACTCCGCTCCCTTTTTAAAAATAAAAAATTCATTTCTTAAAATGCTAAATACGTAAGAAAAATATTGGCTGCCCAAAATTTCTAGTTCAGTCACGATTCTTTCTTTAACTAGAATACCAAAGTAACATTTCATTTACTAGAAAAAAAACTTGTGTTACCTGGCCACACCCTTTTCCAGTTCAGACTTGGGATGATCTTCAGTGCCATTCAGGATGCAGAACTCCACGTCCTCAAACATATCTGTTTCCTTGGTCACCCCGGAGAGGTCCTGGGGCTTAAAGTGGTCAATGATGTCGATCACTTTCTTGGGTTTGACTGGCAGCTTGCGCTTCTTCTTTTGCGGTTCTTCATTGTCAATGTGAAGGTGCCGAGAGGCGAGTTTCCCAGACGCCTTGCTGCGGAACTGATCCAGCTCTCCCAGTGTCATGCACTGGTGCCATTCTTTGTCATCTCGAATCTTCTCAATCCTGGGGAAGCGCAGAGTACAGTTGGTTTTATACATGTCGCTTCCGACTATCTCAGCCGCCTTAACCTGGATGATAACGGAGTTGCAGGGTTCAATGTAGACTTCTGGTTTCTCTGTTCCACACAGGATGGATGCTGGTGGGTTGTTTTTCCGGTAGACCTTCCAGTGTTTGGCGAGCTTTAAACCAAGGTCATACAATTCTTTCATTGTGTAGCCGGAGCCAATGCGGCAAAGGGTATGGAAAACTGAAGGTTTCTCCCCAGGCTTTGGAGCTTCGGCCACAGCACATAAGAAATGGGACATCATGCCACCCCTTCTCCCTTTTCCCCAGTAGCCACCAACAATCAGCAGGTCAAGCTCATCCATCAAGCCATCCACATATTCTGGTTTTATCTTTAACCAGCCTTCCCCTCGCTTGTCAGGTTTGTAAATGGATAAAGGATCCTTCACCATGATCCCCTCTTCTCTGCTGTCAATAGCATCGTTGAGAGCATTCACCACCTCCTGCATGGTTCTGGCTTCAGCCTTTGGCACCAGATGCAGCCTTCCTTTGACCGGGGTGAAAATTGTCTGAAGAATCTCGTGTCGCTTCTTGAGAGTTTCTTTGCCTAGCTTTTGATCATTTATTAACAGCACGTCAAACACACAGAAGCATGTCTGCAACTCGGAGTCCTCCATCAGCCTCTTGATGTCAAATTTGCTCCCTTTCTGCATGAAGGTGTCTGCTGCTGGGTTGTATGCCATCATCTCACCATCGAGGATGCAGTTCACCACGTGGCTTTTAAAAACATTGTGGATATGAGGCGTCAGTGATCCTTCCAACGGGGATCCTCCAAACTGCTGGGTGTACTCAAAAGCATTTCGGCTGAAGTACTTGTACACATCCCCGTCTTTGTGCAGCTGAATGCGCTCTCCATCCAGCTTTGTCTCAATGTAAAAAGTGCTGTTTCCCATCTGTTTCTCCACGTTGCGGATGTTAGCCACAGCTGCCAGCATAGGTTTGAAAGCAGAAAAAAGTCCAATAGAGACTTCACTTAAGGACACGGCTGGATTGTGCAGCTGCTGGCACACCTTGTTCAAGTCTGTGTTGACGTTGTAGAGCTCAGCAGCATCTGGGTGGAAGACTTGGAGAACGGTTTCTTTGCTGATCCCGAGCTTCATGTCCTTCAGAATCATTCTGATGAGCCACTTTTGCTCAAGAGCTGAGCTTTGGGTGATGAGGTGCAGCAGACTCTTTTTGACAAGATCTTTCTGCTTGGCAGCGTTGTTGGTGGCTACTGAATCCAGGAAGTCGTTGACCTCTTTAATGCTGAGATTTCCTTGGCTGGTGCATCGTTTCCTCAGCACAAAATACGCCATGCCAGCAAAGTCTCCAGCTTCTCCTTGGGATGTGGTTGGAGCACGGTAATTCAACAGCTTATTAGCCTCAGGGCCATTCTTTGGGAGGCCTAATACATCAATGTAGAGTTTAGCTAGCATGCTCTCTTTGATGCCATATGCCATTCGCTCTCGTTCAAAAGGCGGGACTATGAGGCGCATGGCAGGATAGAAAGAGTCTGTAGTTTTGGGGTTATCTTTGTGGAGGGCAGAATGAAATTCCCGCCATTTCTCAATGAAGTACCCAAGGATCTTGGATTTCTCTGGACGGAGTTTGGACTTTTGAATTTTCTCTAATGTGGTACACAAGTGAAGGAAAGGAACCTGAGAAGCAACAGATGACTGACTGGAAGCATCAGTTTTGGAAGTGCTGTCCATGGTGAAATCTGTAAGGCCAGTTAAAAGAAAGAAAAAGTCTGCTCAGTTTAGCCCTTCCTTGAATTCCTCTCAATTTACCAGGATTTAATAAATTAATTAATGAGTCATTTGAGAAATTAGTTACTCAACAAAGCAACTCAGCAGATTCTTTTAATAATACAACTTTAAAAGAGGGAATCAAATCTGGTACCACATGTGAGGACTTAATGGTTTCCCTTATTTTGTGTGAAGCTGAATATATATTTTTAGACATTCAGACAAAACAAGATGAAGTCAAGACTTGACATGCTCAGGAGCGCAACAATTCAGTATCTAGACTAGATGTCGACACATCCAACACTAAAATAAAATCGGCACTGAATGTCAGTGATAATGAGCCAAACTATTCCATTTCATCCTGTGGTATTCTGTGTTTACTACACCACTCGTCATTAAAGTAAAAGACCAAGAGTTAAAAGATCTTTTGCACTTGCTATGATAACATGTTTAACATTTGAACGTGCATAGATTTTGGTCTGTGTAGACATGATAGCATCACAGAATTCTTGGCTGCACATCCATGACGGGACTGATGACTGTGGAGGCAATTTGAGTAGTGGGAGATGATGTGAGCTATGTGACATGGGACAATATCCCACGGGAAGTAGCATTCAGAAAATTGATACGTTGTGGTCATAAAGGGATGGATGTGGTCAGTGATAACACTCAGATAGGCTGTGATGTTTAAATGATGGGGCTAAAGTGTGCCATGAAAATATTCCCCACATTATTACACCATCACTACCAGCTTAAATCACTGATACAAGGCAGGATGATTTCATGGCCTCGCCAAATTCTAACCCTACCATCTGAATGTGGCAGTAGAAGTCGAGACTTATCACACCCATCGATCTTTTTTTCTAATTCCCAATATTTTTGGTGAGTGTATGCGAGTTGTAGCCTCTGTTTCCTGTTTTTAGCTGCTCATCTGCTTCGAGTTTCCACATGCGCACTCAGAAATTCTCTCCTGCATACCTTAGCTGCAACAAGTCTCTTGTTGATCTGCTGTTTCCTTGCTATTAGCTCGAAGCAGTTTGGCTACTTTCCTTTGACCTCTGGCTATAACAAGACTTTATCGCCTGAAGAACTCCTGTGCACTGGAGATTTGATATTTTTTTTGTACCACATTGCACCTAAAACCCTAGAGAGTTCTGTGTGGGAAGAATCCCAGTAGATCAGCAGTCTACAAAATACTCAGACCAAACTGTTCGGCACCAAAAACCATGCCACATTTAAATTTATTTAAATTATTCTTCATCCCCATTTTGATGCTTGGTTTCAATTCCAGCAGGTCACCTTGACCATGCGTGCATGCCTAAATGCACTTGCTACCATGTGATTAAAAAAATGATTGCAAATCTTTTCATCACAGTGAGGAATCGTGTGTTAATGTGACAACGGTATTGACTGGTACTTGGTATCAGCAAATACATAAAGCCAAGGTATAAGGACTTCAAAAGTTGGATAAAAGCATGAATATAAAAACACAATACATTGCTGAAATAAAATCAACACCTTTGTAATAAGAAGAAGAAGAGGAGGAGGAATTTGTTCCCTCTCACTTTCAATAGAAATAGTTTGTAGTTTATTTTTTTCTGCTCAACTACAAAATAAAACGTAATTCAGCAATAAGCAATAAGCTTTAACCAATAATAAGACATGTGGGTTAACTCTCACTAGAAGATGATACACGCTGAGTTTTGTTAATACAATAATTGAAAGCGTTTTAAAAATAAATTTAAAAATGACTTAACTGCTACTTTAAGTTTACAGCTGGACAATCGCTGATTATTGTTCCACACAGATCAAACATGCTCTGACATGTCTCACACTGACTATAAACTGGTTAAGCAGCAGACACTCCCACATAACCGGAAAACTGTCTTTACCTACCTTATAAGTATTTAGTTAATAGTTATATATACTGAGAATTTGATGTCTGGTACAATTTTAAAAAACAAACAAAAAAAGCCTTTTAATGTGTTTGTAAAAACAGGCAATTCCGCTTAAGTTTCAAAATAAAAGTAACTGTTGTCGTTTCACGTGTATGATTGTCCGGGCATGTCTGCTCACAATGAGTTCAAGACCCTTAATGACAAAAGCTAAAATAAATACGAGTCATTTTGTGTTTTAATTATCTGAGTGAAATATTCCGTTCACACAAAGCTAAACGTGGAGGAAGCGCAGCAAACATTTTGCTAAAGTAGTCCCGGTTCCGTTTGAGAGAGTCACGACACATATTAGCAAAAATAGCGAAAAATAAAATGTTAAAGATTTACCGTGTTTGCTTATATCCTCAAAAACGGCAGTAAGAGGCGGATTTTCCTCACCACAAATACATGTTTACGCTTCCTCGAACTTTATGTGGGGAGCTTCAAGGAAACCCTTCCCCTAGAAACCGAAATGGAAACCTAGTTCCTAGAGACAATGTATCCTTCCTCTGAAAGAATTGTGAAAAGCAATTAAAAATTTGCTAAAAACCCACAGGTTCGGCCTTCAAACAGGACAGGAAGTGCATCAAAAGTGTGTTCTCTTGGTAGTGCAAGAAACTGAGAGAAATTAATTATTTTTTAAAAAGTGAAAAGCCATCTAAACAACAAGACGTATTCATTCATCAAACCAGCTTTTCTTGAAAAGTGCCTCCGTCTTGTATTTAATATCATCGCTGTTCAGACACAGTATTCATGGGGTGAAAAGCTGTGTTTGTGCATATGTGACGAGCCTAATACAGACTGAAAAAACAGAAAGGGTAGTCCTGGCTTTTATTTGGATTGCTATATGTTGGGCTCAGTGGTGATATGTTTCTGTGTATTGTGGAGCATTTGTTGTTACCGGCTGGTTTGTTTGTTTGTGATTACAGATAAACTTCTGCTTTAAAAACACAAGCAAAAAATATGATTTTTTCTCCTTTCTTTTAATGCCCATTACTCTGTTAGGACAGCTTTTGGGACAGTGCTTGAGTCCGCAACAAATTTGCCTAAAGGGACAATAAAGGATATAGTATCATATCATACTGTATTGTAAAAATAAAATAAAATAAAGCTAAAATCGTTTTTCTATATTTGAACAGCAGGTTTTGGTTAAATCCAGTGAAAGCATCATATATACCACACAGGATAACCCTTCCTCCATTGCAGTTAAAGATCTAATTAAATTAAAGGATCTTCGTTTGACTCATTTGATCAAGAGGTTGGTTTAACCCTCAAACACATGAATAATTTCAGTATTAGGAATGCTTTTTTCATAACTACAGGGCTGTTTATAACATTTGTTGCTATCTTAGTTAATATGATTGCCAAACTGAGGACATGTTCTTTTTTTATTTGACTTAAACATAATGCTCCTGTAAATTTTCCTCGATATCATTCTGTTTTTGCTGCATTCACCAGCAGAGGGCAGCATTGAGACGATGCAGTGCTGATGGAGGTACAGGTGGAGGTTGTTTACTACTCTGATCCCTGGGGCAGCTGAGTCGAAGCAAAAGTAAAAAGTAATCATGCATACTTACTGGTAACCATAAAACCCTTCTCCTCACTATAGAGTTTGTGTAATCACTGATCAGAATCCACTGGAAGGAGGAATGTTTATGTTTTCTGATAATTTAAAGATTGTAACAACGTGCAGTGTTCTCAAGTTTCAGTTTACAGTATTTGGAATTTACCAGTGTTTACTCAGAGAGTGCAGTACTTTCCAGAGTCCCAGCTATATACATAGAAAACAAATAAAATCCCCTGGAAGCTTTCCAAGATAAATGGTGTTATTGTCTTTTTCCACTGTGTGGAATCTGTATGGTCTTATCTTTACCTGGCATGTTAGGTGTCACGTGCAGCACATGTAAGTGGGAGAAGTGTGATTCATTGTACTTTGATGGTTGTAGTAAAAACAATATCAGAACAAGGAAGTACTTTTAGCCCTGTTGCACAACTTTGTCAGGTATTAACAACAACAACAACAACAAGTTGCTGATCAGTGATCTGCCATGTTGAGGCTGTGTTCTGCAGAATTCTGCAAAAACTGAAAGCTTTGCCTCCTCTTTATTCTAAGCACCTCCTAACACAGTGCTAACTTACAGAATGTAGGGGTTAAATTGTGACTGGGCTGGCTCTAGGAACACTGGGAGAACCCTGTAGTGGTGCAGCATGATTGTGGAAATGACTCACAAAACAATATGAACTGTAAGCTCCAGTAGATTGGTTTTCTTTGTGGACACACTGTGATCAGGTGACCTGCACTTCTGCTGCTTCTCTGAGGTTTACTGCCCTTTGTGGATTTTTCCGACAGCATTCTGCAGTAAATAAGAAGATATAACATTAGATAGAATGGCTGCTACACAACCCCTGACCAGTGTAAAGCAAGAAAAAGCTAGATTTTGGCAAATGATACTAAAGAGCTTCATGATCTTAAATTTAACCAAACTCTTACCCATAACCGATCCCTAAATACCACAATTTGCCCTGCACCAGGTAGTTGCCCTCCAGCACTGTAAACTTTATTACAATACTCCAAACCCAGTTTTATTTATTATGATTCATTTAGCTGTAAAAGACATTTCACAGTATAATATAACAAGAAGCACTCTGAGAACGCAAACCTCCGCCCAGGCAGCTCACTCTCTGGGGAGTGTTTACTTTTATATTGTATTTTCTATATATTCATTATGTTTTCCTTGTTCTTTTTACTTTAAAAGATTTTTACAGCTGTAAAAATTAGGTCAGAGATAAAATGTGACATGATATTTTAAATCTTTATGCGGTAGTTTTTTATAGGTCAACTATACACACCAAACTTGTAAGTCGTTTTGTCAATTTTCAACCACTAAATTGACCTGGAAGACCTTGATGGATGTAAGGGAAATTTTAAAGAATTGTCATAACTTCCCTGGTTATCATATACAGATTCACTGTCTAATTAAAAAGCCTAAACTTGAGTGCTCTCATTTTCCTGCCTTTCTTACATCTTTGTCCATCTGTAAATTCTGTCACACGTAAACATTTTGTTTAATTCACCTGTTGTCCCCGGGAGATGCAAAAATATAGTCAGTCAGATTAGAAATCAACTCTTTGATAAGTTGCATTTGACAAGACATTAGCTACCACTCATAATTAGTAATGAGTGTCTAGCCAGATGATGAAATTGTGCCACTGCAGCTTTATTGACATCTGCTCGCATGAACACACGACAGAGACAAGATGGTGTATGTGAGTGTGTATTTCCATGGCACCAGTCTGAAGGGATGCTGGGATTCAGCATATAAAAAATGACCAGATATTATGATGTATTAAACTGCCTGCTAGATTTAATTACTCATTAATGAAAGGTAAAACCCTGTTCCGGATTGTTCCAGCCCACTGTAACCCCTGTATATACAAGATTCATCTATTCTATTCTATGTTCTTTGCATACCAAAGACCTGATCATGTCTTCTTATGATTTTGAAAAATGAAATAAAATAGAACCCAGTGGAGAGGCAGGAATCAGAGTCCCCTCTTAGACCACTTGAACTACAATGTGCTGAAACTTTATTAAAGATTTTCCATCCAGTATGTTGCCTACGCCAGCTTCAGTACATTTAATTTGATTTACAAATTCACCATTTGATCTGAAGCTGTTCTGCCACATCCATGTGTGATGGATGCGAAGGGACAGCTTGACTGCTTTTTAGCCATCGGCTTTGTTTCCATTACAAACTTGGTTTGACACTTCATTAGCTGGTAGCTGGTGTGTTTTCAAGTACACGCCTGTTTCTTTTAAAGTAATGCAAAATCATTCCAGTGGCGTCAGGCTTCAAATCATAACTATTCGAGGCATGTGCTGATGTGGAATCCAAAAAAACACAGGTCACATTCCACGCCCGTCCAGGCAGGGCACGTTCCTTGAAAATAAACACAGATGCTCATTTCTCCGAAACTTGGGATCTGAGGCTGTTGGGCGTCCCATTGGATGGAGCGGCTGAAGGCCTTTTGTGCAGTTTGATCTGTTATTAAAATGGCAGCTCTCCTCCAGCTTCAGAGGTGCTGTTCGGTCAATGACTCTAACTTCTGATCTGTGTGTGTGTGTGTGTGTGTGTGTGTGTGTGTGTGTGTGTATCTCACATGCTTTACTTTAAATAGCGCAAATCCTGCAATATATATCCACACATACACAAAGAAAATGACAAGTAATGATGATGTATAGGTGAGATTCTGTTATACTATGAATTTTAATAGAGAAAATGTATTCATAGACGTGAGACACACTCTCCATTAACACTTAAACAGTGACATTGAAGCTATTTACAGCTGTTATAAAGCATTTATTAGATTAGCTTAAATAAATTGCCTTGAAGCAAAAGGTCACCAACGATAAAAGCATTCAGGAATATCACAAGTGAGCTGTCACTGTGAACGCTGCCAGAGATGATAGCAGCATTTTTTACACAGACAGTATATCTGATCTGTTGGGAAAGATGAATTCAATTCAGCTTTATTTATATAGCCAAATCACAAGAACAGTCGCCCTTAAGGTGTTTCATATTGTAAATATGTGTTTTATATGTAAAGACCCTACAACGATACAGAGAAAATCCCAACAATCCCCTTCGACTATCCCCTACAAGCAAGCGCTTGGTGACAGTGGAAAGGAAAAACTCCCTTTTAACAGGAAGAAACCTCTGGCAGAACCAGGCTCAGGGAGGGATGACCATCTTCTGAGACCAACTGGGGGTGAGGGGAGGGAGAGAGGACAAAAACAAGCTGTGGACATCACAGGTGTCTCACTTTTTACATGAACTCTCTGGCGATAACATTATGTTTAACTTTTTTAAAGATCAGTAAACGTCCTGTTCAAGAAGGTTGGGTGAGTTTATCTTTTATAAGCTATAAATGATACATTTAAAAAGACCATGAAAACATTAAAATACAAACTAGGCCATAAACCACTTTAAGGAAAAACGCCAAACAAAACATTTCAAGCACAGTCCAAATCTTGCATGTTACGAAACACTCAAATGAGTGCAGCTTAATCTGCACTTTGTCTGGTGTTTCCTCTAATTTAAGCACTGACATCAGCTCAGTAGGAGGGGACCACCTGTCTAGCAGGAGGACTTCATTTTGATCTGATAAATAAAACAGATCCCGGCTCCACTTTCACTTCCTCAGCAACCCAAATTTGGTTTTGGTCATTGCTTCCTGTTGCCAGCAGGGGGCGAGGTGTGTCCACTCTCAAGAAGGCAGGCAGCTGTGAGCCAGAGTTGTTTACCTCTCTGCTGATGCTGCAGCAGCAATGGAGGACAGTGGCGTGTGTGTGTAGAGGGTGTCCTCTTAAGTTACTATGTGCTCCAAGAGTGAACTCTCTGTGTTTTCAATCCGCACACAATGCAGGCAGTGGAAGGAAAAGTGTGTGTATGTGTGTGTGTGTTTACTGTATGTCTGTATACAGTATGTGCATGCACCTGCGCTTATGTGCGTGGGGGTGATGTATCGTGCAGGCTGCAGCATGAGACCCCCACCCACCCTCCCGCAGCACACACACTCTGCAGTAAAGCGCCCGTCATGCTGCCATCCAGCAGGCAGGGGGGGTTACATAAGCCCTGCTGGATGTGCTGCTGCACTGCAACGAGAGGCGACCTACAAGACAGTAAACAACTGACGTCACTGCTTCTGTGGCATGCGTCAGCTCGCACTGACGAGAGAGAGGGGGGTGGGGCGAACGAGGAGGAGGGCTTGTGTTTATAGCGTGCTGGTGGGACTCGGTAAGATCCTGGCATGGAGGCACAAGAGGAGGAGGAGAGAGGGGGGGCTGCAGAGAAATCACGCTGTTCATGATTAAATGGTGCTTCCACTTTCAGAGCTGTTGGAGGAGTGTGGCTGCAGAGACAGTGGTAAACACTTCCTGGCCTATGCAAGGGGGAGGCAGGGGGCTGATACACTGAGAAATGGGTTTGCCAAAAAGTTTCACCCCCCCCCTTTTTTTTACACTCTGCTCAGGTATGGAGGGCTGGAGGGGATCCAGGTAAAGGATGGAGACAGAAATTGTAAGAAACAGAGAGGAGTTTTTAAAGGAGCTGCTAATTTTACATGTGAAAATCTGCTAATTAGTCAAGAGGAGTGCTGCTCAGCCTGTGAAAGCAGTTGTATAACATTTTCTGTCAGCCCGGAGGGAGCTTTTTATGGGCTGGGAAACTAACCTTAATGATGTCAGAGTGAAGTCATTAGAGTTTAGAGTAAATACTGTGCTTAAATTCCAATATCCCTGTTAGTAACACTCTGTGTACACTGTGTACTTGTTTGTGTAGTATGTGAATTTCAACATTGCTGAAAATCCAGTACAAGCTGTTCAATTCGAGGAAGCGATGTGTTTGCAGCGTTTGGAATGGATTCTCCTCCTAGCTGCAACTTTTTTTTTACTAACATTTACATCTATGAACTCTGAGCACACACATGATGCAAAAATCTTACACACTCAAGCACGGTGGAAGGCAACACCTGAAATCCATCTTAGAAGACCATAAATTCCACTTAACCTGTCAGATTAGCACATCTAAATGCCAGCCCACATCAGCTGATATGCTTGTGTGCATCTGTTTGGCAAATATGGAGGCTGTGATATTAAAGCTGATTTAACCTGTTACTGCTATAATTTTATTCTACTGTTCTCTGTACAATAACGCACCTGTTGTGAAATGGACTCTCTGAGTCCACATATTTAAACTCGTAAGAGACAAAAGGAGTCAAAAAAACCTCACGACTAAACTGCTGTTACAGCTAAATCAAATCATGATTCTTTGCTTAGAGCTTGAGTTTAAAATCCCTTACCTCTGGCGTGGTAGCCTTCTATACATCCAATTAGCAAATATCATACAGGCCATTTAAGGCTATTTAAGCTGCTTTGACCTACATCTTCAAGCCACTTTGGAACCCATTTCAACCCCAGCTTCTTCGTGCTGTATCTGACTTAGACTGGTATTTATATTGCCTATACATATATCCAGAGAGATTCTAGTGCTTGTGACCACTCAAAGAGCTTTTACAGTATGTTCACCCATTCATAAATTTTCATATGGCCCTTTATTCTTTGCCATTTTAGCCCTTTATGAGTCTCAAACAGTCTCAGACATGATAGATTCATTTGGGGTTCAGGTTAGTAAACAACTTGCTCTACTTTCTGAGCCACAGTCTACTGAGTGGTTGGGAAGACCTTATGCACCTGCAACAGGATGCTGTCAACTGTAAATTACTCCAGATAGATATAACAGTCTCCTTTTTGGCTGTAGCGGTCCTGACCGAACATATGGAACAGGAATGCTCGTTATAGATCTGAAGAGTATTCTCGTCGTGGTGGTTCCTTCCCTTCTTCCACTAGATGCCAACCCCTGAGGGTAACAAGTGTACAAGTATAAGTTCCACACGCTTTTTGGTAGTTTTCAGCATACTATCCTGGTACTGATAGTGTACTAAACATAGCCAGTGTAAAAGCAGTCAAAATACCCAACATAACATAAATTAGGCTTATTTTGAATTGCGAATCAGGCAAAGCTACTATAGTAGGGTCCAGCAAATGAGCATAATAGGTGTCTTTTAAACCTACATTGTCAAACGTTATGGTTGAGCCATCTCGAGTCCTCAGAAACAGTCCACAAACATTCTCCAAGAGCGTCCTGTAATTAATTACATTTAAGCATGTGACTTCATTGCAGCTTTACCACAGCGCATCACATGATTTTCACAACGCCTTTACCTGACTGCTCTTTTTTTCTCTATTGCAGCCACAGTAATGTGGTAGCACAAGCTCAGTTTCAAAGGTAAAAGTGAAAACAAGATAAAGTGGGTAGGTTTCCACAGGCTGATACGTTGTTACTCTTTAGTTTTACCTCACAATTCTTACAAATTTCTGTGCTGTTACATTTTATATACGGTAGGAATAGATATCCAAAAGTCACATTCTGGTCTTAAAACCAGCTTTTTATGGTTTTGGCTTTCGTTCATTATCTGTGCTGACTTCATGTTTTTGGTGCTGCTGCAACACCTGAAATCCCTCAAATTCACTGTTGTTTTCTGCACTGTTAAATGAAGCATGTTCTTGAAATCAACGCGTCTAGTGCACCAGCTGCAAACAGCAGCCCAAGGGCTCAGTCTGATATACATCACAGGGCTTACGAGCGTACGTGTTTTTCCGTACAGTTTGTACCCACACGTACAAGTGCCTAATTTGTGTTCCCAGCAGTTGCTTTCTATACAGAGTGAGCAAAAAATAATGCACACTTGCCAAAGCCACGTTTGATGTTGTGCCGCCGCCTCGAGACACAAATGAACTCCTCACCACATAATCTTACACAAATGTCAGGAGAGATGAGGACAGTGTGATCCTGTTTGCCAAAATTGCAGAGCACAGAATTTTGTGCTAGGCCTTTTTTTTCTCTCTCTCTCTCTTTTCAGCTGGCAGGGCGAGCCAGACAGAACCAAGTGATATTAGAATACATTTAGACATCACTGTGAATCTGGAACTCTTTGATATCTGTCTGTCTTCCCTGTTTACTCTCCTTCATAACATGCTGTGTCATAACAGCACCTCCCCTCTCCCTCTCTCAGTTGTTATGAAATGCCATTCCTATGAAATCCCTGACTGGACAGCAGGCTAACCTGTGACCTGTGATTATATCATGTAGCATAATAGCAGAGGGTTCAAGGGGTCACCACAGCAGCACAAACGAAGAGACAACAGCTAGTTCACCCATAAAACGAAGCAGATGCACCCCTGGTAGCCAGGGTTAGATTATTAGAATGTGAGAATAACATAAGAATACTGTGTAATTTGCAAGCAGAATTTATCTGCTCATATCTCCTATTAAGCTATTTTACTAAGAATTAAATAAACTTTCTGAAGGCTCAGTTGTTTTTAGGAGCTAATTAAGTCATAGAAGTCATTCATAAAACACTTGTCAGGTCCACTATCATCACAGTAGACTTATGTGAGTACATTAAAGGGAGGTGACGGCTTAATGCCAAACTCAATGATGCCTCTTATGCCTTACACTTAAGCCCATTCAGACTAGTGCTTTCTCATTGTGCTGCTGCTTTTGGCACCACCAAATACATTATCTGAATTTATTAATAAAAGCCCAGATTTCACACGTCAGGATCTAAATTAGATAGCTTCTCTCCTCTGTCTGTTCTACCGGAAATTTGCAGTCTCCAGTGTTTATAAACAAAATGAGAAAAACATAACCGCACGCCCATGCCAAAGCTGATATTGACTCATCAGTGCCTCGAGGCACGATCGCATTCAGAGCCACATTAAAATCCACAAGTGTCAGGAAAGACGAGGACAGGGAGGTTCTGTTTTGCTAAGTTTCAAAATATTATGTTAAGCTTTTGTTTTCCAGCTGGTGGTGTGGAACTATGGAACTAGACTTCAAGCAAGAAGAGGTGTGTCTATAATACAGTGGCCCTGAAAGGTCAAACGCATTGCAACTTAAGAGAATACCAAAAAAAAAAAAAAAAAGAAACAAAAGAAAAAAAAATTTTTTTATAAAAAAAAAAAAAAAAAAAATTTTTTTTTAATAAAAAAAAAAAAAAAAATTTTTTTTAT
>VUQG01002901.1:46599-61006 GCA_015106755.1 Etia nguti
CAGGTACAAGGACCGGATTGTAAAAAAAAAAAAAAAAAACCAAAAAGGAAAAAAAAAAAAATATAAAAAAAATAAAAAAAAAATGAAAAATAAAAAAAAAAAAAAAACAAAAAAAAAAAAAAAAATGCTGCAAAAGCACACGAAACACATTGAGACTGAATAAATGGATATTAATTTTTTTTTCATCAAAATGAAGTACAAACTTCTTGTAAAGTTTATACCACAGAGCAAACCGTTTTATGGTTCCCAGAGAATAAAACCTTCTCCATTATGCTGGGTAACCAATGCTCTTCCTCAGCTACACTTGCTTTTGGATTACCTCAAGGCTCTATTCTGGGCCCTGTTCTATTCTCCCTATACCTGCTTCCATTAGGCTCCATCTTTCAGAAACATTCCTTATCACTGTTATGCAGATGATGCACATCATCTATCATTCTTTAAAGCCAGGTGATGGCACATTGCAGAAAGATTGTCTTATTGACATAAAATGCCGGATGCCTTTTAACTTTCTTGTTAGTTTTATAAGAAATTCTGTTCTCAAGTCGGACAAACAAATAAACTCATTTGTTCGTGGCAGTTTTTTCAGCTCAGGAACATAACCGAACTTAAAATGATCTTATCATCTAAGGACCTGGAAATAGTTATCCATGCGTTCATTTCGTCACATCTTGATTACTGTAACTCTCTCCATTTAGGCATCTGGTAGTCAAGCCTATCTCACCTGCAACTTATTCAAAATGCAGCTAGGGTCCTGACTGGAATCAAAAAGAGAGCGTATACTACTCTGATACTTGCATCTTCACATTGACTGCCAGTTAAATACAGAGCCGATTCCAAGGTTTTTGAAGATCTCCATGACTTGGCTCCAGGTTACATTTCAGATCTCCTCAGCCTG
Source organism: Etia nguti (assembly GCA_015106755.1). Taxonomy (NCBI): domain Eukaryota; kingdom Metazoa; phylum Chordata; class Actinopteri; order Cichliformes; family Cichlidae; genus Etia; species Etia nguti. Next base: position 47,495 of record VUQG01002901.1, read on the forward strand.
CAATTATTTGCTCGGACTCCTGCGGTCCTCCAGTCAGATGCTTTTGCTGGTTCCACGCTCCCACTTAAAATCTAAAGGTGACAGGGTAAATATGCAGTTATGTATGCATGCATGTACCTGTATGTGTGTATATATGTGTATATATGTGTAAATATATGCTTGTATATGCATTTGTATACAGGTGTTTGCATGTATATATGAATTTTTTGTAATGGTTTTCATGTTATTTTAATATTTTCTTTTATTTTAACTACATTGTCCTTCTGTTCAGCACTTTGGCTGACACTTGATGACTTGGCTTGAAATGCCTTAAACATGCTTTTTAATGCTGCAAAGTTGGACATTTTAACATGACAGCCTTGGAGCCAGCCTCAACTAGCTTTTAGATGAAGTGTAGTTTTTGTTACAGCCGTGTTCGCTTTCCCTTTCAGCCCAAAAGCCATTACTTGAGTGTGCCTCAGGGCTCGATTCTGGGGCCTATTATGGTTTGATTTCAGCCTGGGCCCTCACTGTTTACAACCTTGCATTTATTTTTTTACTATTTCAGTAAATGACCATGAATGAGGTCTTTGTCAATAGGAAAAGCTGTAAAACTAACAAAAACACAGTTAAAACTCCAAAAATGTATGCCCTTCATCACATTTCTTTCACGAGGGGAGTCCACTCAGCTGGCTGGCAGCTGGTTGTATTCTGGTTATTTTCATATAGAACAGGAAGGTTGCTTAGCACAGATCTGATAGTTAAGTGTTTCTGTCTATGTAGAGAGGAACAAATGTTTGATTTTCAATGATTTATCACAGTTAATTGCTGCATTATCAGAAACAGATTGCATGTACTTTCCAACATGACCCCATTCAACCGCAGACAGACTATGTCTTATGGTAATATTTATGGCAGGTTAATAATCTCATTTTGCAGCAAAATGAATAACTGCAGTGAGATAACTTTATCTTATTGTATAAAACAGATACTGTTTTATACATAGTTGAACTTTGAGGACATATTTGAAATGTTATAGATTGTAATATACTAAGCATATCAGAAAAATTTCAAAAATCGCAATGATATTGTATTGCGAGTGAAGTGTTGTGACAGTGTTGTATCATGGGGTGTCTGGTGGGTCCTACCTCTGGCATTTACATTGTTATTCTGTAGATTTCTAATGTAAAAGCAACACTGTACGTAGTTCACTGTATTCTCAACCAAGCCTCTCTGAAACATGCATTTGCAGTGTTGTCATTTATAATGGCAGTCTTCTCCTCCCATACGGTGCTGTAATTGTTATCTGCTGCAGTCTTACTATCTGAGTGTTTTCTTTGAACTTGGTGACTTAGAGAGCTTTGTCAGGAAGAGCTGCTCCCATCCTGACCTTCAGCCTAAACATGACGCGCTAACCTTCACTCGCTGATAATACGCACAGTATCAGCCGCCACAAAGAAGACAAGACATTACCCTTTAATACATCTTATGCAACCTTATGCTATCACTGGTCCTTCTCTAAAGTACGGAGCTCTGCACAAACAAGTCCTTACATAACATTCAAATTAATGACATTTCTGAGGGGCAAGGCATCTTGTTTGGTGAGGGGGAAAAGCTCTGATGCGAATGTAGGGGATGATGCCAAGACAGTAGGCTGTACACTTTGAACTTACTTACATTCTGTTGGCTACTTCACTGCTGTGTTGTTTACCTGTATAACAATTTAGTGTGCTTAAGCTCTTAAAAGCTAAGCATATATACCCACTACTATTCCATCATGAAAACATGAACCTAGATATTTACGCTTCTGTGATATGTTAAGATCAGGTCAGGATTGATTCATATAATAATTATATGTAAATTGCATATACGTCACTCTGTGTTATTGACATGTTTTTGTTTTCCTCAGGCCGGCACTCTGGCCCTGCGTGTGTGATACCCGTCTGGGACACTTGGCAGTGGTCGTAATCCAATGAGCAATTGGAGCGACTACAATCTGGTCATTTGTAAACAAACATTTGCTCGCAGCCTGTCTGGGTGGCCCAGAGCAGCACTGTCTCAATGTTTACACTCATTTGTATTTTGAAAATGCCAGACTATGCATGTCCAGGTCTGCGATACTGTTAAAGTCAAGCAAGATTATGAAGACTTTTTAACGTGTGAGCAAACCCTCCAACAACCCATTAACAGCAAGTCAAATTCACAGATCCTATGCGACATTACCTGTTAAATGTTTTGTAGTTTGTGTCTAATGAAGTGTTTTCTAGCATTTACTAATACTTTGTAGACTTATCTATAAAAACCCATTGTTGCAACTCACTTAACTTCTCACCTTAACAACATCTGCCCAAGCATAGCTTAGAGAAGCAGCAGGCATGACAGGTCTGTTTGGATCTATACTCGTAAGGCCTTAGAGAGATTATAGCAGAAACACACACCGTTGCTCACACTGTTCACACCAGTGTTGCTAGCAATAGGTTGCTACTTTCAAAGAGAAAGAAACACAAGTTAGGTAATTTTGTCCAACCAAGCAGTGTTAACTTAAGTAACATAGAACGTGTACAAAAGAAAAGGCATAACCACTGTGATGTCACTCATTACTTTTCTAACACGGACAGAGTAAAACTGTGATGTCATACACTGGTTTCTTGGTGCATTCTAGATTAAGATGGAAGTTGGAATTTCATAGTTTCCTATCAGAATTTTTATCCAGAACACCCCCTCGACTTGGTTTTCAGACTCGGAAAGTCGGGGCAACCCCAACAACCCCATATTAAAAATCCAAACTGGCGGCAGTGAACGTAAACAGTAGTAACACTGTAAAACCTTTAATCTACACTGCCACTGTTGTGCATTTGTGACTCGCTAAATAAGCTATACCCGAGCACTGACCTCGCTCTAGCCGTGAATGTGCTGCAGCTGTGTTTTTAAGCTAAAAAATCTCAACTATAATGCTGTATTGTAGCGATGCATGAATGGGGCTAGCTTACTAAGAAGCGAAACAAATCCTGCTTTTTGAGCTTTTACGACTTTACTGTTGGAATGCACTCGACTCGGCAGTTACATCACTATTGAGTTCCAACATCTGACTTTCAAAGTAACTGAAACGCAGCATATTAAGTCCCCTTCTGAAAGTCTTGAGATTGGTTTTCACTGCCATCTTAGTTTTTAGAAAAATGGATGCGGCAATGAGGGGTGTTTCTGACTGCAATCCTGCCTACTCAATGGCATTGTCAGTCATAAGCTGTTAGCCAATAAGCCTACCATAGATAATCTTCCATTTTGAAACATAGTAAGTGCACTTCCTGAAATAATTTCTCATTCTTTTTCTCCACTGAAACTGATAAACAACAACCTATTAGGGTATTTTTGACTGAACAAAGATTTGATTTGATTCAAACATGTAAAGGAAAATGGGGTAAAATGCAAAGGTACAAGACTGTATACAGTGGTCCCTCGCTATAACCCGGTTCACCTTTTGTGGCCTCACTGTTTCGCGGATTTTTTTGGGTGTAATTTTGCATGTTTTTTTTTTTTCTTTTACAGCTCATTGTGTTCTGCGTCCTGATTGGCTGTAGACCGTTGTCAATCAATCTCGTGCCGTGTCTCCTGTACAGTACAGAATGCGTTCAGCCTGTCATATTTACATGAATCTTCGATCGCTAGCAGTGTGACTCTGAAGTGCTGTAGTGTATGTTTGTAAGTTTTCTCCAACAAACACAACAATGTCGGTGAAATGTTTTGCACCGTCAAAGGCACCTGCGGTAGCACCCAAAAGGCACAGGTGCTACGATGCTAACCATCGCACAAAAAGTTGGAAGGTAGAAGTTACCATATTTTTCAGATTATAAGGCGGATTAAGCAAAACAAAACAGTCAGATAAGTCAAACTTTACTCAACTCATTCTTCTTGCTTCCTCCACTTCCGTACCATTGATTCATTAATGTTGAATTCTCTGGCAGCTGCTCTATTCCCATGTTCTGGGCCTGAAAACAGGGTTTGATCTTTGGTTTCATTCTATAATACTGGACTTATTTTTCTACGAAGGTTTGAACTTTGAGAGTGTTTAAAGACAGAAAGAGAGAAAAGTGTGAAAATGTTCATGTCTGTCTGAGAAAAGTGTATAATGTGTGTAGTAAGGGGGTTTTACAGCCTTAAAACATCTATAATAATTGTAAAAAGTTCACCTATCGTGGGTTATCTTTAGAACGTAACTCCCGCGATAAACGAGGGACCACTGTATATATATTTATTTATTAGAATGAGGGAAATACTCCAACAATGCGGCAAATTCCAGATTCGGAGGCGAACAAGGTCCAGCATTCTTGAATTTAATCATTTTTCTTTTTTTCAGTGTATAGTTCTGAAAATATTTGCATAGTTTGTGTTGCATGTTTAGTAAAATACAACCCAGTTATCGATCACAGCACAGTGTGTAAATTCTGACTTCCTGACTCAGCAAACTGCTGTCCACGGGTTTGGACATTTCCATGGTAACAGTGCTGTAGTTCTTTTCCTATTCACACTATTGTTACTAAATTCTTGTATCTGCAGATACACGTGTGTAAAAAAAAATTTTTTTCAATTATATAGTCATTAAGTTGTTTTCTAAAAATTCATTAAGTTTTGATCTATGACCAGCTTCACCTTCAGAGCATTGCAACAGTGTGAAAAGCCTTTTCAGAGTCAGGTCCATGTTTAGGTGGAAAATAACATAACTGGAAGCACAATAGCCCGCTAACAGCCCCACTCACACCTGCAGGTGTGTCTTATTTAGTAAGCATTATGACAGGAAATTAAAGGTCATGCTCTGTTTACAGCCAGCTTACATTAATACAAAAATCGTCACGTTTATTATGTTCGTTGAACTCCTTGTTGAAGCTTATCACAGATTCCACCCCACCTCCACCCTACTGTATGTTGTTTCTACAAGCTGGCTTCAACTGTTTCGCACCTGCTGGTGATGTCAAAGAGATGGGGCACAGAGTTGCTTACTGGATTTGATCAGCAGGTTGCGTGTGCAGCTTCTTTGCGTGCTGCCGACCTCCATTAAGCCCCTCTGAATGTGTGTCTCCGTCTTACTCTCCGTCTTACTCAGCCCTGTCTGTAAGCTTTAGCCGTGTGGCTGGCATGTTTGACGGATGATTTACTTGGCTACCATGTATGCAAACATGCCCCCGATGTTACCTCGGTTGGGTGTTGTCGTGTCACAAACTAGGCTTTCTATAGGCACTAACCCATTCAGAGTAATAGGATTGTTTCAAATTCTGGCAGACAGCCACGTGTAAAAAGTTCATATGGGGAATATGGGAAGCACTTTCACCACAGAGTTCTCTTACACATATATACATATCTGTATATATAGAACTCATATTTCAGGTTTTATATATGTATGTTCATGTTTGTACCTACTGTATGGACATTGATGGCGAAATAACTAGTAGCTCAGTGTTCCAACATTTGGAAGAAGGAACTGCTATCACAACTGGGGATCGATGAGGTACAACACAAATGCTAAGACAAAAGGAAGCCAGGATGTCAGGTCAGGGGTTAGATATAATCACCCCCACCTGAGAATGGGCACCAAGCCCCAAGTACAACAGAAGGAGCGTTGAGTGCGAGAGCAGCTGACCTGAAAGATAGCACCATGGTGAGGCTGGAACCTGGACCCTCCATATCCGGTTACCAAGATTAAGTAAAGTACCCTCTGAAGGTCTATTAGAAGATGTGAATGCAGCATTACGGACAATCCCTACTGCGACCATCACTGAAACCAGCCAACTGATCTACACCATGGCTGCTAGGGAAGTTAGCCTACTTTCGGACGTGCAGAAAAGTGCGATGAAGAAGGGGGGGGGGAGGCTAAGAAGTACAGCAAGCTGCCAAGCAAGGACTCACAGATGTGGCCAGTTGCTTGAAGAGAAAGACCAGAGAGGTAGAAGAAGAATAAACCATCTGTACACTACTGAACCATCCAAGGTGTACTCTCAGTGGCAGGGGAACAATGTGAGAACAGCCCCACCAAGACTGGGAGAGCATATGGGAAAAGGACGCAACACATAACAGCAATGCTCAGTGGCTAGTGAAGCTAAGAGCAGACCATAGTAACCTCCCTGAACAGGGGCCAGTAACCTTTACAGTGGCAGACATCCTAGAACGAGTCTCCAGTATGAAGAGTTGAACAGCACCAGGCCCCGACATGATCAGGAAGATGGCCACGACTGACCGTGTGCTTAGTGAATACCTCAGGCAGCAGAAACCCAAGAAAGAAGAGGAGCAAGGAGAAGAAACATCATGGCAGGATAGGCCTCTGCAGGGTGTGTACCACCGGCAGAGAGAAGAAGTGGCTGAATCCTACCAGTGGCCGGACAACGCTGGACTGAAAGACAGCACAGAGGCACTAATCATGGCAGCACAGGAACAAACTCTCAGCACAAGATCCATAGAGGCTGGGGTCTACCACACCAGGTAAGACCCCAGGTGCAGGCTGTGTAAAGCACTTGGTGCAGTGAATCCCAAGCTAGGCAAGTGGCTCCAGCAGATCCCAGGACAACAACCGAGATCTTCATCCAGAAGAACGGAGCCCTAGGAACAGCAGGTTCTGCGCTATTTATACATTTATTTTTATCTGTAAATCTCATGAAGTACAGTACATTGATTCTGAAAGTGACATTTAAAAGGGGTTTCTGTCCAATCTGACCCAATATTAAATTCTTTGCAGGGGGGGTGGGGGGAGGGGGGGATCCAAGAGCCTTTGGAAAGAAATATCGATTTGCTGTGCTCATCAATAGCTCCCTAACATATAACAAACACGTCAGTGGAGTGTTTTCAGCAAACATGAGAGGAAATTTCCATAGATTGGTCAGACTATAATGACAACACACACACTGGAACTAGTTAACAACTGCCCGAGGTGCATGTGTTTCCACTGTGTGTGTGTATGTGTGTGTTCAGAATGCGTAAGCTAAGTGGGCCTTTATCTTTGTTATGTGACCTTAAAAGCCCGGTTATTGGTCATAAAAGCATACGCGTCAGGACACTGTGCGCAGACAGAGTGTAAGGCCTCAGCACCAGTGTGTGCAGTACGCTTAAAGCTTAGCAGTGTGTACACAGGGTTTCTTTATTTGATCACTGTTTAGATATGCTGTGCGCGACACCAGAAAGGCCATATCATTAAAGCTGTTTGTTTGCGTGTGGGTCAGTGTGGATGTCTGTGTGTGCTGCCCTGTGAGCCAGGTAACAGGGGAAAGTGTACTTTCTGATAGATTAAGCCTTACATAACTCCGCATTCCACTCAGCAGGTAAACAAGCACCAGGACTAAGGTCAAAAACAGTGAGGTACCAGCTCGACTGTGGAGCCAGACGCTGGAGCCTGAAGCACATACCAGCCTCAGTGACCCACATGCTCACAAACCCAAGCTGTCATTAAAATCTGTATGGCTTAGAAAGCTCAGTAATCAACAGGAACTGTAAGCATCCATTTGCGTAGTCACTTAATTGCCACTGTAGTGCAGTGACAGTCTCCAGTGGAGGTCGAGGAGTGCTTGAAAGAATGTTTGGACATGCAGAAAAAGCCTTTATTTACACTGACACACTCAAGCTAGGAAAAGTACGGCTACTTGTTACATTAGGAATAGATAGAAAGAGAGATGCTACAGAAGAAATTCACGTAACAAAGTCTACATGCAGGAAAAGTGAGATCACAATTGAACTAACCCTGTGAGGTCTAAGTCATGATTGGTGATGACCCTAAACTAACTTTCTAGCCAAAAGTCACATGAAAGGGCTGACACCGCTCACATGTCTGCTTTATTAATAAAACTGGAGCCCAGAGAGCAGTTAGCTTAGCATAACGACTGACAACATGCTGGTAGACTGAAGTTTATAAAGTGTGCTTCTACTTTTATTGAGTAGAATGCACATTTTACACTTCACCTACACACGCATTCATACTTCAGCACTTTTAGTCTATCACGTGAACACTGAAATATCAGTGGATGCATCAGGGTTCAGCATCTTGCCCAGGGACACTTTTCACATGAGGTTCTTTGCTGTGTGCCTTCACTGACGTTTATCTAATAAAGATTAAAAAAAAAAAATCTATTTTCTACCTCTTCTCCAGGTTTGGGTCATGGGGGCAGCACTCTGAGCAGAGAAGCCCAGACTTCCCTGACGCTGGCCATCTCTTCCAGCTCATCAGGGAGGACACTGAGTCATTCCCAAGCTAACTGAGAGATATAATCTCTCCAGTGAGTCCTGGGTCTGCCCCAGGGGCTCCTCCCAAAAGGATACGACATGCCTGAAACACCCCACCTCTGAGGCATCCAGGAGGCATCCTAATCAGATGCTCGAACCACATTAACTGGCTCGTATTGATGTAAAGGAATAGTGCCCGTCCTCCAAGTCCCTCCTCAACCTATCTCTATAGGAGAGCCCAGCCACCCTTCATAGGAAACTTGTATCTGTGAGCTCATTCTATTGGTCATTACTGAGATCTTGATAAGTCCATGACCATAAGTGTGGGTAGAAATGTAAAAAAATATTTTAAAAACCCCTTATTCTATTAAAGTTTATTCCCCTGAAAACACGAAACCGAGGGTTAAATATCAACAAGGGATGTTCTTTTTCAGCAGTGCACATAAAGCCAACCGTATGAAACAAGTGAGCATAAAAGTCCTTTCTTTATTCACTCAAAGGCAACGCTAATGGAAAGATAAATCAACTTTATTGCTCCGAGGAGAGCAGTGATTTCCATCAAATTAGGCTTAAACATACAATAAGTGGTCACATTCATTGCAAGACAACAATCTGTTTACATTTATTTGATGGTCTTTACGGAGACGTCCACATGTACATATTATGCTTACGTGTAGATGGCTTTAATGCACAAGGCTAAGAGGCAGGCACGACCCTGGTTTCACACGCACAAGCCTCGCTAAAAGATTAATGGAGATGGAATTAGAGGAACGTATTTGCAGGGAGCGAGGTTTTAACATGATTTGTAACAGGATCAAACTACATTTGCATTTGAATTGACAACTGAATTTGCATTGCTGACCAAAACATTGAAGTTCAATCTTCTAAATATATGAATTCGTTTAAAAATGGTTATTCTGTGACGTACGTTTATTGTCCCAGTGCTAGCTGTATTTAATATATGAATGCGTGTAGAGCTTTTATGACCATTTATACAATGCTTAAATAAGCATTGTGTGATTGGTGTTTATCTGTGCGTATGAGCATAAAATAAAGTATCCTAGTGGTATAGTAGCACTGAAATTTAATTAGCTCATGGACACTTTTTGGCAATAGCCTGTACTCTGATCCTTACCAGATGTACCTGACTCTGTCCAGCCAATCTACTCAGATATTTTACTCTCACCTTAGCAAACTCACAGGCTTGATGGGTCGTTTTCAATGCTCACTATACAGTTATTTCTCAAGCTGTTTGGAGAAAATGTCGTTAAGTTGTTGTAGAATACCCAGCTCCCTCAAATCATCCATGGTCTTTACCTCAGAAGCTGCAATTCAGGAATTAAACTGACAGCTCGACAAATGAACAAGTTCAACATAAATCTGACTTTCTGACCTTCCTAGCTTCTTAAATTTCTGGCAACACTCATTAGGCACCAGTTCAAGAACTTTAAGCAGTGTGGAATTACCATGGACAACTCGGTGCTCTCATTTAAGTTTAATGTATAGAACTTTTCTTGTCAGACTGCTGGTGTGTTGATAGGTAACTAAAACCATTATGGTAGCAATTAAACATCTTCACTTTTTGTCATGAGCCTTAGACTGCATTGTAAAGAGAACACTCCAATAAAAGACAGAAGCTGAATAACTGAACGTCCTTTGTTAAATACCAGATAATACATTCAGTCCACCAACCAAAGACTCTTACCACTGCACTGCCAGTGGTTGTTGCATAAGTGTGTAACACCTTCACCCTCATGTTATCAGTTTGAGTCCAATGGCACACAACCACACACAAGTACAATCTGTCAGGAAGGTCACTTTACTATTTCTGAGATTTATTTGTTTACATTTAGTGTCTTTTATTATTTTCTAATGTAAATAAGTGCAGCTAAGAACCAAAGAAACTGGTCCAAATAATGCTTGAGGTAAACAGCGAGGGCCTGTGTTGTGTTGTGCATGCATGTTTGGCGCTTTTAGGTCACCAACAGTATCATCCCAAATCCAGCGAGTCAGATTGGTTGTGTGCTAAGGCTGCCCTCAATGTTAAACTGCCATGCTCTGTATTATAGACTTAAGCTAATGCTCATTAGCAACAGCGTCTCAGTGGATGGGTTACATGCACACATTTTTTAATTGAAAATTTCAGGTCAAATTTTACATGGAAAGTGATTATGATGTTTTTAATGTTTGCATGCATTTGTCTCCTGCTTATCTTTTTTGATCAGCTTCCTAAAAGTCCATAATCTTTGCAGTCCAGTAGTTATTGCGTACTGTTTTTTACAATTCTATTAAAAAATCAAAAAGTGCATTTTTGGGAAGACAAGAAATGTATGTATCAACACATTTATGCCAAGATGGAGAGTGTGTGCAGAACAAAAAACTGCACCCAGAAAGTAATCAACTACTCAATCCACAAGAAGTGGGCTTCATGTAAAAGTAGCTATATGTAGTAAAGAGAACAAAGTAACTCCTCCGTTACAGAAACATACGAGGCTAAAAAAACGGGACAAAAACCTCTACGGCATTCTCCACATCATGGAGCTCCTTAGGTGTGTTCAAATTCCTGAGCATTTACCTCATGTGCATGAAAACATATGCCACCAAATGACTTCACACCTGAACACTATAGCTTGGTAGTGGAACATTCTGCAAATACACCATAGCTAAAGGATTAAGCAGCGATAAAAAAGACCAACAGATTAGGCGTCTTCAGTAATAGTGATAGAGAAAACTCTTTAGGATGCTCTGCATACAGCAGCGTGGGTCTTTAAAGTTGTTTGCCCTTGGGCCATTAAAGGTCGGAAACACAGATGGAAAACGTGGATAAGCCGACAGGATTTATGTGCCCGACTGTATGTGTGCACCAAAGTCACCATATCTCCTAATCTCCCCTTGTGTGTTATGGTTTTTGATAGTGGCAGAGAACGCCACACTCAAAAATCCACTCATGTCATGCACAGGCTGTGTTTCCTGACATGAGTGGATTAAGTAAACTGTGCGTGGAAGCTGTGCTTTTACTCTATGTTGTTTTCCGTGACTTTAAAGACAATTGTATAATTACAGAGATGGGCGGAAGAAGCTTACTTTCATGATAAATAAAGGATTAAATGGGATAAAACAAATGTAGTCTTTGACCTTTTTAGCTTGGCTAGTGACATTACTCTAGGGATGCTACAGTGAGTTGATCCGTCAGCCTACACTCAAATACATGGATCTCAAATCATCTCTGATAGAGTGCAATGGTATTTTGGAAATATATTCGTTCATTGTAAAAAAAGATGACTTCTGCTGAGTTCAGTGTTTGATCAGATTTGAATTGTCGTGCCACCACGTTGACATTTTTTGGCCTTGACTTTAATGTCGCAAATACTTTTTTCCAACCAATTCAGGATGAAAAACTTGCGGCTAAGTTTAAAATTGTTAACAGTCAGTAAGATGGCATGCTAACTAATCCAGAGGTTAGCTGTAGCAGCAGCAGCAGCTCACTATTATAGTGAATTTATGACATGAAACTTTAGCTGGACTGTATTATCATTATATGAAACATGAAAAAAGCACTTGCTGCTTAATTTTTCAATAATATACAAGGGACTTTAGAGCTTTTAGTGAAGCTGTACTGTGATTGTTAGTTTTAATTTTCTTCAGTAAGGTACAGTGCTCTCTGTTTCCAACTTTTCTGTTTCCATATATGTAGACGTTTCTCTATGTCTGCTTAATAAAAAAGGAGATAATCAAAAAAAATTATCTAGGGCACACCAAACATCTGTGCACAGGGGTCTGTAACTTGATGATCCAGGTGTGTATTGGACCATTTTGTTTATGCTTAATAGCCCAATATGTTTGCTATTAGGCTCTATTGGAGGCTAATAGCAAAACAGGAGGCTAACCCATTCTATGCTCACTTGCTCAAGCCAATGAGCTTATGCTATTTTCTGCCTTCACTTAGTCTGGTTGCAAAATATATGAATTATTATATAAATATGACTATGGCAAAAGTGTTCAGCTTGAGGCTTCAAACTGAGACCTGACTAGTGGGTAACATTTTGGTGCCTTTGTCCATGTTTTATAGGCTACATAATTCATGGCTAAACATCCACATCCTAGCATTACTACGCTGAGCGTGTCAGTGTTCTTGCACACAGTTTCAAAGATCCCCTACTGTGGCTGTATACACTTGATTTGGCACAATCAGAAACATTAAAAAATTCCAAAAAGAGGCCTAAAAATGTGTAAAATGTTGTCATTGGTAACAACATTGCTACTCTGGAAGTCTTGAAATAGAGAATTAATAAAAAACACAACTGTTACCTAAACCTGATCAAATGGTATTGATGTCTTAAACTGATTAAAACAGGAGTGAAAATTAAACTAAACAATGAGTAATGGTTGAAGATAATCACCTGAACAGAGAGTGGAAGCACTGAACTTCACACTAAGGCTGATGTAAATAGTCATTGCAACACACAAATGTACATTCAGTATCCAAAAAGCAAAGACGTTTCTAGGTCCCACTGAGAGTCTGAGAGTTTAAAATGCTCCAATGAGAAGTGTAATTATTCTTCCAGGTGTGATAATCTTCTTAACATCCAGCCATCTATAAATATATATATTAAAAATATATACATTTATTATGAATAATAATTTTTGTGCTTTAGTTTAATTATTAAAAATTTGTTTGAATATCTCAAACATTTGTTCATTTATTCTACAAAGCACACTGAATCACCATGCAACAGCTGGAAAAACTGAGAAAGTACAGGCTCTAACTAAAGATCTCCAAAACAAAAAGCCATCTAACTATTTTTAAACAGCCCCAGGTAAGAAAGTAATTCACTTAAATAGGTCATGCAGGTTTTATGTCATGTACATTCTGTACTTGCCAGTGGTTGTGTGAGTAAAGATGACACTTTTGCTATTTGCATATTACCTGTTAGCAAGAATTTGCAAGATCAATACGTGTTCACCTGTTCAGCCTAAGGCCTGCAGTGACTCATGCAGGCCTGTGTGCATCAGCCAGAGAATTCCAGGCTTTTCCAGGCTTGTTTTTCCCATATGAAGAACTTGCAAAGACGTGAACTTGACTGAGGTCAAATTTCAGGTAAACTCTTTCCAGTGGCTTTTTTCCCCCCTTTTTTAGGATTTGAGGCTTAAAATTCCAGAAGTATAAAATGTTTAAGCGTGTATATCATATATGTATATCATATATATATATATATATATATATATATATATATATATATATATATATATATATATATATATATATATAGATATATATATATCAATCACCTGGATCGCCTGTTGAGAAACAAAAAGGAAAGAACAAGCAAAAAAGAG
>VUQG01002903.1:0-14994 GCA_015106755.1 Etia nguti
AAACATATTCATTCCCAGAGAGTCTGCGCAGCCCATCCTGGAGGGGAGAAAAAATGAAGAAAATGATTTTTTGAAAATGATTTTGCTTCTTGAGACAGACAGTGAGCCTATTGCTCTTAACATCTGACTATTCCATTAGGACCCCAAAACAAATAATGTGGTAGCCTTGCTCAATATTTCAACTTTCAGCCCCAAGACACAACAACAATTCCCTAAAGCAGCTGGGCACAACAAACTGGAGTGAAAGATGCATTTATTGGGGAGAGTTGGTGAATTAATTAAGCATCAAAATAAATCCAACGTGGAAGACTAGAAAACTGCTATTCTTCAAATGACCACTCGAGTCTGCTTCCAAAAGTGAGCCACTCCCCATAGAGATGGTGAAACAAGTAAAACTTCCACGGAGAGAAAGCTTTTTAAAACTTTATTTTGGGGTGTTTTTTTTTGTAGTAATGCCGCTGTACTCCACTAAAAGTGTGTTTCAATTAATGTAATTCAGGTCAGAGCTTTAACCCATGGAGTTTAAAAGTACTCCATTAACTGTTTAGCAATTACAGATATTTTTTTACACAATGCCCCATCATCAGAAGGTCATTATCTGAAGCTGATTTTGAGTGTTGAACTTGCATTTGGTATCTTTGCACTAGAACTCTCAAGTATGAGGTCCACAGAGATATTGATGCAAGTGAAGGAGGTCATAATTAAGCAGTGAATCTAAAATAAACCCATCAGAGAGATAGTAAGAATTTTTGATGTGGCCAAATCAACAATCTGGTACATTTTTTTAAAAGAATGAATGCACTGGCTGGCTCAGCAACACTAAAAGACAACTAAAGGGGATAATTAAAGAATTATTTTCTTGGTTAAGGCAAACCTCTTGACAAGAAGACTCTTGAGGAGTAGGTACATCATTCTCAAAGTCTTTAATCAAGAGAAGCCTTCATACATGGAAACACAGGGTTTATAACAAGGTGCAAACCGCTGGTTACATTCAAGAACAAGAAGGCCAGATAAGACTTTGTCAGAAAGAGCCTGTTTTGAAAAAAAACATCTTTGTAGAGATGAATGCAAGATGAGCCTGAACCAGAACAATAGGAAGAGAAAAGTAGAGCTGGTATCTCCTTTACTATCACATTGTCACTGAAGCAGTTGGCTAATTGATGTACTTTTGGTAGTTACTAGAAAACACAGCAGGTCTATACTGCAGAGAAAAAACATACATCAGACATTTTGTCTGATAGACTGCATCAGCGGTCTATAATATTGCTGCTGGAACCTAAAACTTGCTTTCAGAACAGAAATGTATGCGTGCAGGGACTCACCTAATAGTTGGGCTTATTCAACAAATTCAAATTAAATAAAAACTGTTGGCAGTACAAAAATACAAACGTGATTGCTGAAGGCAAACATTTCTCGGCTGAATGAAAATGCCTTTTTATATTTTATACGCATGAGGTAACAGTTTTACACTGTGATTAAAAATAGCCTGTTTCTTATGTCTCCTTATAAAGTGTCTCAGGCATCTAAACTTATGAACCAACAAGTACATATACTAACTAATTCTTACACTCATAAGGCCGCCAACCAGGTCGCTTGTGTGTGGGTCATCTTCTTTGGAGGCAAGCTGAGGGGAGTAGAGCTCAGTGGTCCTCAGGATCTCCAACACACGGTCCAGAGCCTCGGCTACTGTTACTGGACTGCTCTCCTGAGCCGCATTGATGATGTTTATTACCTGGGGATGAGGAAAAAGAGTAGCCAGTTAGCACTTCATGTTATTGATGTAAAAGGTGGTCCCTCAAGCTATTGAATCCTTAATATGTTAGATAATATAAATATGTCCAAACACTTCCACTTTGTTCCTGAGTTACTTGGACAACAGCCACAACAGTGAAAAACATTATGAAGTCACAATAAAGCTGACTTTGGAAATAAAATGCCACTATTTCCGCTTTTTATGATCTGATAAATGTTTCATTTTATTTGAGTACAATGCTGTCATCAAAAGAGTATGAAATTTAAAGAGTTATAACCAAGAAAAAAAAGTGTTTTCTGAGTTTCAGTGACCTTTAACAGGTTAATTCTTCTAAGTTCTTTGTTGAGTCATTGTAGCTTCTTGTAATGAGAAAACAAAATGAACAGATGGATGAACGTACATGCTGAGGGCTGGACAGACAACCCACAAACATATTGTCTCTGGCAGTGAGGGATAAAAACACACTGCATGTTGTGACTTCTGGTCATTTTTTAAACAGCATTTGCTATGTTACATTTAAGGTTTATTTTACTGTGAATGATTAACTCCACTGCTTAAAGCAGTATACCTTTGTTATTGGAGCCTCGATGGTCATAGAATGAATCCTTGCCACAGAAGAGTATCTTCGATTCTGTAAACTGGGAGCTGCAATGTAAAAAACATTATGATATTGGTATTGTGATCACTATATTATGGCTTGTTGATTATCATCTATGCTAGTGCTCAGTAATAGTAACAAGTTTTTGGCTTAAATCAAATTGATAAAGAGATTAAAAAAAAAGAACAAGAGAAAATGTTTTGAGGGTGAGCGGAGGAGAAGCATCATGCAGCTGAGATAACTTAAAATAGCAGCTGCGTCAAAGTGAGTCGAAGAGGGAGGTATGCATGTCATCAGCCCTCAACATCTCTCTGTACGATCTCTTTAGTTCAAGTACCTACCATAACACAGTGTGACTCCCTCTCTTATTTGCTATCTCCAATCATTCCTTCATTCTTTATTTCTTTCTTTACCCACTCCTATTTTGTGTTCCCTCCTTTGCTTTATTCACATTGCATTTTTTTAAATTATTTTTAATCTCCTATGGTTGTTTTATGTTCAAACATCTTCTTCAGATGTTTGGCTTTAGACCATGGCTTCTGTTACATTGTGTTGTTTAGTTAGCGCTCCACATTAGCTGTACAGCAGGTTTTGGGCCTGTTTTCTTTATCTTCCCTTCATTATAATCTTAACTATTGCCAGCTTTAGCCAAGCTGATTGAAAAGATGTTTAGATGTCTGCTTGTGCTTTTAGAGTGGCGCAAACTAGAGTTGTACCAATTTAAACAGAGGCTCAAAAACATAAAACACATTTTAAATATCCTTACCATCACTACTACGGGAGCTCACTGATCGGTCGTCCATCGAATCTTTTCTTCTGTCTCTGTGTCGTAGAGAATAGCACTCTGCGGATAGAAGTAATGCATGTAATACTATCATCTTTGAGAATAATAACAAACATGGACTTGTTTACTTTGGTAACCCCCTTACAATATCCACTGACATTTAAAGAGAGCATGGATCGGACAGTGGAATTTAACAAAGTAGATTTAATCAAGGACTTAGCTCAAGTACAGTTTTAATGTACTTGTAGCTTGTTTAAATTTTACTGTTATTTAGTGTTCTGCTTCAACTCCATTGCATTTACAGTGTTTTACTTTATACTCCATCCCATTTATTTTAAAGCTAAAGCTACTTAACAGTTTGCAGAGTCGTAAATATTGGAAATAAGGTCACCCAGCAGTATATAAGTACTTTAAATCATCTCCATGTGCAACATTAAAATGACATACAGATTAATGAATCAAAACTTATTAAACCAACAATGTCATCTATATATTCTGCACAGATAATACTTTTGCTTTAGCTACTTGATTTAATTTAATTTGATACACTTAACAGCCACTTTAGAGATACACTTTACTAGTACTGGGTTGGATCCCCTTTTTCCTTCAGAACTGCTTTAATTCTTTGTGACAAAGATTCGACAAGGTGCAGGAAACAGTCCTCAAAAATTCTGCTCCACATGCATTTGCTTTATGTTTGTTGGCTACACATCCATGATGTAAAACGGTTGGTTATAGAATACCTTTGGGATGTGGTGAAACGGGAGTTCTCTATCATATCGAGACTCTCTCTCCACTCGGAATATGTGACAGTCTCTCACTCAGAGAACCAAGGTTACAATGTCTTATGCATTTGAGTACAGTGAACTCACTGTCATATTCAAGAAACCAGTTTGAGATGATCCATCCTATTTCTCATTGTCAGACCATTATCGATAATCCCTGTTTTAGCACTATGTAATTTAATTTCTCTAAATGGAGCCTATACTAAATCATTCTATATCATTCTATATTTATCTATTAGGCTTGCGAGAACCATAAAATACACTTTTCAATGAAGAGATAAAGGAACTGTAAAAGGAAAAAAAAATATTGTTGTAAGATACCTGAGTGAGAATGTTCTCCGCTGTATCTTTCCTCCTTGTTGAACTTGTGGAGCTGGTAGACAGAGAACAGGAGATGATTAAAATCTAGGTGTGCACTGTGGATATGCATTTACTGTGATGGATATAATCAGACGCATTTGGGGCTAAAGCAACATCCTGGATTTATTTTAACGTTCCTTATACTTTTAAGAATTTGTTCTAATCTTATTTCAACCGTCTGTATCATTTTAAAGATATAGCAATCTATCAAAATGCTTGATTTGGGCAAAAGAACTGCAAGGAATAGACATGTTTGTATTACTATAAAAAGGCATTGTGAATACAACCTATGTATGACTGGAGAATTCAGTTATGAATACAGTATTAAAGTCGTTGAGTAAATAAAGTGGATAGCCTACAAAGCGATCCAGTGTGTTACCAACATATTTGATCAGAATTGATTTATGTAGTATGTAAAAATGGCATATCATAAAATCTATGTCTCCAGGATAAGATCTTGATAAATACAAAACCACCCTGTCTCTGTATCAGTGACATAGCACTTCTTAATTCAAAGACTAAAAACTAGTAACTACTTAGCATGTTAGCAAACACTATAGGCTCAAGCACAGTGGATAACACTAGCAGCATGCTAATTGCGTTTGATTCTTTATTTAGTGATATTTGTGCAACTCTTGGGAGTCAAGCTACCGGTAACATACATTTCAATGCACTAAATCATAGATTAATTTATTTTAAAAAAAGTTAAGAAATTTGTGTTTGGTGGATTATTTCTTTGTTGTAACAATGCTTCTTGGCAGCAAATTTTATTTCCATTGGAAAACTGGTTTATTTCCTCTTAAATGGACACAGTTGTAAGGAAAATACATCTGTGGGTTGAGCAACAGAGTTGATTACGTGGGTTGTGCAAATTTAGAACTTGCAAAATGTTCTCTGCCAATTCCAAACAGCTTATTCTGTTATTTTCTTTTTGTGCTAAGCCCACGTACGAGAGTTGCCTGGCCATTCCCTGAAGCTCTTGGTACACAGTTTTCATGCTGATGTTAAAGGAGTCTGAAGTCTGCACACCGATGGAAACTTTTTTGCGCTGTGCACTTCTTTGCACTCAGCAGCTTTACATGGTCTGCTACTTTGTGGCTCAGATGCTGTGGTTTCCAAATGTTTCCACTTTGCACTCTTAAGGTTGATTATGGAATATCTAGGAAGGAAGGAATTTCATGAACTGACCTAGTACATTTTATTACAGTAACTACTACACGTGATTCAGTGAACTCTTTAGAATGACCCATTCTTTCACAAATGTTTGGAAAGGCAGACCTCATGGCTATGAGCATTAGTGTATTTTAAACTAGTTTGCTGTGTCTGTCTCTCTCTATATATATGTCTGTGTGTGTGCATGCATACATTTAATACAGCATATTTATACAGGTAACAGTTTGCACAGTACATCCTGTTAGTCACACTCAGGTTCTTCGGATGGGTAGAGCCTCTAATCAGGTTAAAGAAGATTTTCCTTACCCACTGACTCACTGCACCTATGCAACCTGACAGCGCAACCTGCATGTTTATGTAATAATTTATGCATGTATATAAACACTGTCTATAACTGTAAATCATTTTTACATATTTAGGAAAGTGTAATTTCACTATGGAGCAATGAAAGCTATCCCTTGAAAATTTCAGCTACATGTCATTTTTAAAATCCATTTCAAGCTCACAGAATTAGCTAGTTGGTCTTTCTTTATACCCCCTTTGCTTAAAAGTTGCTATTAGGCATTGAGTGTGTCTCAGTAAATAGGATTAAGACAGTGTAAACATGTCTAATGACATGCAAAGTTTCCAGATTTAACTGGCTAAAATTTAATGTTCTTCTTGGGCTGCAAAGCACAAGCAGACATCTAAACATCTTTTAAATTGGCTTGGCTAAAGCTTGTAATAGTTGAGATTATAATGAGGGGAAAGACAAACAAAACTGACCCAAAACCTGCTGTAAGTCTGGAGTGCTAACTAAACAACACAATGAAACGGAAACCATGGTCTACAGCCAAACATCTGGGTGGGAAAAGATGAGGAGTAATGTGGGGCTTTAAGTGCTCAGAGGAAAAGATCTTAAGCGAGGATCCAGTGTCACATAAATGGTATCCTGAAATGGCCTTTGTGGCCTTGGGTTGTCAAATAGATAATCTCAGTGAAGATGTACTACATGCCTCAGGTCATGATTTAGTTCTTAAATGCCATCAAATGCTAAACTTTTGTTGCTTCTTTGCACCAGTTCCCTATGGTAATTTGTGGTAAAAAATGAATAAAATCTAGACACAATAGTGTGATAATACCATCCAGTCGACACTGCACATTTTAGGTTGTGGGGGATGACTAGAATCGGATCAGTCGCTGCCATGCCTAAGGATTCCCAGCCCTGACAAGCAGGAATGAATGCCATTTGGCTTTGGCAGTCAAATGTCAGTGGCTGACTCACCTTATGCACACACGATGAAAGAGAGCAATGAGCTAAACCTAGTGCCTATGCAGCTTTGCCCAGGGTATAAATAGCCTTGGTGCCTGGCTGCTCGCCTTCCTTAGGCCTTAGTGGGAGATCCTGGTGCTTAGTTGTAGCTTAGCATAGTATGACGTTATTGGCCGGGAACCCAGCTGAGTGTAGCGACACCTGCTTCAGAGTAGCTGTGCTCGGTGCTCAATAGTGCTGGAAGCCTGTGAGCCCACATGTTCTGTTGAGGGATTGAAGTAAACCTGACACTTTAGCCTACAGGTCATTTGAAGCATTTATATAGATGTAACTGCCAGCAGAGTTTGCAATCAGTGACTAAGTGCAGTTTGGACTCTGTGGTATATTTCATCATCAGACTTGATTGGGCCAAAATGCACTGCAGCATTAGCGCTGCTGATAGTTTGACATTTGTTTAAGCTCCACAACACAAATAATATTTTGTAGCTGCCTTTTTTCTTCTTCTTCTTCTTCTTCTTCTTCTTGTTTTTTTTTTTTAACTACAAGCACCTGCTTGTAGGAGCTGAATATCTGTCATTTAGGGATGGGTATTAACCAAACACAAGAACATTAATTTTTTTCAACAATATGACTTTGTTGTTGAAATTGTTCTTGTCTCCTCACCCCCAACTTGGTCGCGGCAGATGGCTGTTCCTTTCTGAGCCTGGTTCTGTTGGGAGGTTTCTTCCTGTTAAAAGGGAGTTTTTCTTCCCACTGTTGCCAATTGCTTGCTCATAGGTGGTTGACTGACTGTTGAATTCTCCTTAATGTGACTGTTATTGTGATTTGGCACTACATAAATATATTAGAACTGAATCATTTAAAGATGTGGCTATAGCAAAACCCAACCAAAACCCTAAGTAAGCAAAGAAAGAGTGTCCCACATTAAAGTTTTTACCCAAAGTACCTGAATGAGTAAATATTTAATTAAAACCTTTCACTTCTAGTTTTTATAGCCAAAGCTCCTGTTTCACTCCTTCTATAATGACCTCTCCTGTGCTAAGGTTTATATAAACAGCTTCTACATTAAGTACAGTATTATTAAAGAATTAGCCATGCCTCACCCATACTAAAATTCAGTTTGGTATTTCTTTTTTGTACAGTGATAGTGACAAACAGACGGAAATGATTGTCCCTGCCTTGGGTGGAAGGAAACTTTTAGGAGTAAGCAATCAGATTATCATTTCACTTACCTGATTGTTGTTGTCAATATGCGGTCTCTTGATGGCTACAAAATGTCGAATTTTCCTGTGGGAAGAGGACAGGAATCAGAAATTTCTTTCTAGGAGCTGTACACTAACAACTTTTCCTTGTTTAACTTGGCTTACCCTCCTTGGCCGATGACTGGTGTTATCCTCACATGCTGTTGTATACTGTCCCCTGATTTCTTTCTGGCATAATAAATCCCCTGCCATTCCTTCAGAAACGACAGGCCAGTCAGGGTATGAAACACTGTCAAATCTCACAGACAAGTTGGATGGAGATGAATGGGTACAGAACTGACCTTTCCTTTTTTGATACAGTTGTTGATGGTGTCCAGCAGATCAGCTCTGTTCTTGTCACTCTTTGGAAGTTCAGTCAATTCTTTCCCGATCAGTTCCCCTTTGTGATAGCCCATCATCCGTTCAAATGCTGGATTCACGTACTGGGAAATAACCACAAAACTGTTAGAAGAAAAAAAAAGTTGTATATTTTTCTTATTGTCCTCTTATGTCTAAATTTCCCTGATCATCTCTTCCCCATACAGAGGGGGATGAGGTAATCTGTCTATAAAGAGGTACATGTTGTTTTGTGGTGACTTGATTTTTTTATGCAGCCCTTTGTTGTTAATGAATATAAAATCTGTAAATGTGATGCTTTGTTGTGTTTCTATTTATTTCACAATTGCTACAACCATGACAAAAACTAAGAGAAACACAATTTACATGTAGATGTATTCAAGTCATAAACTGTTTTTTGGATTAACAAGTGCATCAGCCATACTTTCACTAATTGTTCAGTGGGTAAACATGAATCCATGGTTCAAATGTTACATTTCAATTCTTTATAACAGTCATTTTTTTTTTAGCTATAAATACAATTAATGAAGGCATTTTACAGGCCAACCAGGTTTTGCCCAGAAAAAAAATCAGGGCATGTTTGAGCCTTGGTGGTTGGGCTTCAGGATGAGAGCCACAGATATTACACAAATACTGACTATCACTAGCTTTGTGATTTAAAGAAAAAGTTTGAGTTTTTGCTGCGTGGGCATGTGTGTAACATGTCTACCTGTATTATGTGGTCCTCACTGGTGATCTCCACAGCTTCTTGGCAGTGCTCCAAGGCAGTGAAGATGGAATTACAAGCCCTGTGGATGAATAAAGCCACCAGACAAAGAATTAGGAACCTCAGTACCAAAGAACACTTACACAGTATATGTCTGTGCATGTTCACATAATTGGATGATATGATCTAGGTGTCTTTGCCCTCCACTTGTACCTGAGTTTGAACTGGCAGCGCACCTCTCCATGCTCCATCTGTATGAGCTCATTATAGCATGCTGATACACTGTTGTTCTCCACAAACCTCTGGAGGCCAAACAAGGTTAAGTGACATTTAAAGGAGAGAAAGGGGGGTGGAAAAATTGAATGACTCAGTAGCAAATAGTATTGAAACCGCCAACGTCATTTTCACACCATTAAAAAACATGGACAATAAGTGTCTCTTTCAAAACTGGCAACACGCTGCTGTTTAAGTGTTTAAAATCTTTAGATGATCAATGAAACGCCTCAAAGAGAAACAAGCATAACACATTGAGGGCTGCATCTGATATAAACAAAGTCACAAGCACAGGCAAAAGTTGCTGGACGTACTCTGCTAAATCCAGCGCAGAGGAGAGGAAGAACAGATGGCTCTTCTTGGTCAGACGGTCTATACAGTGACAGAAAAGAATGATTACCATCTGCAACCACAATCATTTTTCAAAATCTAGCTTGGAGTGGTCTGCTCAAACAATGAATGGAAAACTATGCAGTTTAAACTCTCAAAAGTCAGTTTTAATCTGAGTGATTGCATCCAAAATGAACAGCACAAAATGAAAACAACAGTTGTCTCAATGGAGTTTACAATGTAAGGTAAAGACTCTACAATAATACAGAGAAAATCCCAACAATCTGACAACCCCCTATGAGCAAGCACTTGGCAATAGTGGGAAGGAAAAACTCCCTTTTAACAGGAAGAAGCTTCTGGCTGAACCAGGCTCAGGGAGGCGGGGCCATCTGCCGCGACCGAGTTGGGGGTGTGGAGACAAGAACAATTTCAACAACAAAGTCATATTGTTGAAAAAAAAAAAAATCATCTTCTTATGTTTGGTTAATAGTCATCCTTTTTTATAGAAATTTCTTCTGTTTTGAACAAACAATGTAAAAATCAAAAAGTAATACTAAATAATAACATCATCTAGCTACTGAAAATTTGTCTGTTTAACACGTGACTAAAATTAAATCCAACCATATCCGTAGACAGGTTGCTGTTGACCTTGCAGATTTTAAGAGAATTAGACAAAAATATATATGAAAATATTCTGAGGAATAACTTTTTTTTTTTTGGAGTAGTGCTGGAATAACCAGTTGATGTGCTGATTTTCAAATTAAAAGTTTAAAAAATAAACCTAGGAGAGTTCATGGTTGCTCAAAATGGTTCTGGGTTAAAAAAAAAAAAAAAAGTGGAACACTGTACATGAACAAAACATAGTAAAATAAAATGCCTTTGAAAGACTACCCCATGCAAAGGCATAGCTATCTGTACTAATGGGATACTGTAAACAGCTGATGTTTGTTTTGAAGTTGAGCCTTAAGGAACTTAAAATCTTATGTGAATAATTTTCTAATTAATTATTAACACAGAATATTAAAATTTACAAAAAAGATGAACTCAGACTTACTTTTGTGGCACAACAGCTAGAATAACTGTGTTTTCAGAGGGCTTTGTGGCACGGATCATCCTGAAAATAACACAAATACAGAGACAAAGTCAGCAGGAGTTCAGGAGAAGTGGCTTGGACCCATGTACAAGACAAACATGTGGACAGATTTGGGGGTTGATGTCATTGCCTCGAAAGGAGGACAGAACATTTCTGCACTTTACACAGAAACACCAAACCAAACATGTACCTCAGAGGATTGGCCACAAAGCCAGGCCACTGGCAAAGCGTACGGGAAAGGGGCCTGGAGGAAGAATGAGTATGCAGTGTTAGAGAATGAAAGCAGGAACAGAAGGAATGGATGATGGAAGAGATCCTCATGGTGGATAAGGACGGGAGGTGGAAAAGAAAAAAAAAATACATTGAGGAAAGGAGTGAAGGAGGAAACAGGGAGGAGTTGCCAAACCGTGGTATTCTGGAGACAGGAGAGATAAATGGATCTGTTCCTTTACTTGGGGAAATAATGAAGCACTTAAAATAAATCACAAGAAAATATATGGGCACGGCTTTTTACTATAGGCCAATAACTAAAAGGTCTGCAGAAAAACTAAATCAAACACATAAGTAGTAGTCACTTGTCTTGGCTAAAAATAATATGGAATAAAGTTTTTCTTTAAATAGATGCCAAAAAATCTAAGGAACATCCAGCTTCGATTTATTTATTAAAACAAAGAATAAGCTGACTTGAAAACTTGAAAGTTATGTTGAAATGTTATTTAAAAGAAGAAAATTGTAGAAATGTATGTAGAACACAGGACTACAGGACGTTCTCAGTAAATAAATAAATAAATAAATAAACAAATGCACATAACTGTATGAGCAGTAAGGATTTAACAGCTGGCACAGGACTGGGAGTGAACAGGGTCATTTCGCAGGCGCATATATTTCTGAAAAGCTGCCAGCAGCTTTCACTTTGGACAAATGGGCAAAAAAGCTTTTTCAGGCTTTTGACTGATTTCATGTCAGCAAAGTGCAGACTCACTTTAGTGCCCACTCAACTACAGCTTCTTATAACAGGGGATGTCAAATATCTAGTACTTCCTTTTGGAGAAAAACTGAATTAAGAAATCTGTAAATATAACTTGGAGCATCAGGCTTCAAGTTGTAGATTTCTGTGTTGCTTTCAGTGAACACCAGATGGCACCAACCAGTTCTTCACAACAGTGTCCGAAAAAGAAGTGTAGAAATTACAATATGTGGATTTGGTTATATCATGTCTTTGCTAGTATTTTTTTTCTTTTTCCGTTTAAGGAGATGGTTCTCAAACATGAAAGAAGTATCAATATTCTCTTAAAAATATAATACAACATCAAATTACTTTCTAAAATGTTTTTTCCCAGCTGCCGGGAGGAAACTTTCTCCAAACATCCACTGAAGTGAAAATAGAGAAAATACAGAGCATATAGAACCAGTGACTCTGGTCACAAAGACTGGCTCACCGGCAAACAGCTTCGGGCTCAAAATAGCGTGAGTGACGTCCATCAATGATTATTATTTCATGGTGCTTTTCTACGAAACATTCAACGGCAGACTCTGGCGTCCGTGCAATGTTGCACCTGAAACCAGCACGGTCACAGGCCCACCAGAAGGCATCACTTTGGCTGTCCTCCTTTGCAAACACGAGCAAGACCTGGAGAGAGACAAGGAAATGGACATGGGGGTAAGAGAGTGCTTCTATTGCTCGGATAATTATAAAATATATATTTTACTTTGTCTACTACTCAGACAGGACACTATTCAGAACAGCAGACCAAGAACATTTTATGTGTAGGTTACATTTTTCACAAGGCTACAGGACAAATGAGGCTACTGACATGTATGGAGTGAATAGCAACAGGTACAAATTCTGGCTTAAATTATATCCACTCTTCCCTTTTTGCAGATTAACATAATGCACTGTTTATGGAGTAAGTGAGTAACTGGCTGCATGAAAGAAAAATTAAACAGCCTTATGTTGACGTAACGCAAAATTATTACGCTCAAATCCACAGTTTTAATTCCAAATCACCACTTAATCTACCATGCATATCTTTGGACTGTGGGAAGAAACAAGTAGAACATGCAAAAGGCAAACAGAAAGGCCCCACCCTAATGAAGAAACCAAAAAGCACGAAATACTGCTCGCATCAGGATCGTTGCCTAATGTTATTCTTACTGGAACCAAAAACAGCTCCTTCCTTTGCCTGTGCTTAAAATTTCAACAAATTTTATGAAATCCAGCCTGGTTGTTTCTTGTTTTTTGCTAAGAATTACCATTATATTATTATCATTATATTATAAGGCTACTAAACATGACAGTACATAGAGAAACGACTAAAAAAACAGAAACAATTTATTACCTTTAACATGCATTACTCATAAAAAAAGTGCGTTATTGTACCTTTAGGCTTGTCATAGGGGCAGTAACCTCTTAAGTACTACCACTGTACCTTTGGCAGAGTATTTGTACTCTGGTGGTTTGCACACTGCAGGGACTAGTCTTGGACCTCTGGTGACAATTTTGTATCTTAATCCTGCAGTCTGTCTCAGGAGCGACATGGAACAAAATGTACGGTACAGTCCACAGAGGTCGGCATTTCATCACAGGACGAACACATGGCGGCTGCCTTTTCACATCCACACCTACATCTAATTTTAGAACCACCAATTACCCTAACATGCATGTTTTTGGACTGTAAGAGGAAATCAGAAAAAAAGCCTCTAGGGACAGGAAGAACAAAGATCCTAGAGAGACTTTGCTTGGGAACATCTATCTGTTTGGCCCCTGAAATGGTAGTTCCCTTGAGGTCTAATAATGAACCCTAAGGAGTATATTCATAGATGCACAGAAATCGAATTTTACTGTTTCTGAGAAAGTAATATAAAAGAATGTATAGGTCATTTGTCTCTAGTGATGGCTTTCATTTTGAAATTAGCACATAATGTTCCCTTAGTGTTCGTGTAGGATTGACAAAACAGGAAGTTTATCTGGATGTGTCGAAAAGCTAATAAAAACAACTTCATTTGTAAAGCTTGTATAACTGGGTAAAGTAAAACACAGTATTACCACCTCCTTTATTTGTTTAGTTAGTATAGCGATGTGAGTAAAATCAGAAACGGAGAAAAATAAACAGCGGGAAAATGGTCAACTGTGTCATCAGTCTTGATTTTCAGTCTCAGCTCTGTTGCTTTTTCTGGGTTGAGTTTTAATTTTCTCTCTGGCGATTTGTGGATTTCCTCCCAGAGTCCCAAGACACGCACACAGCTTGGGAGAAATATTGGAAATTGTGTGTGCTCATCCGTGTGCTTGACTTTCCTTAGATAAGCTGGCAAACTGTGCATGGTGCCTCTCTATCTTTTGCTAAAAGCATGCTAGGAGGGTCTCCAGCCATCTGTCCCCCCCCCCCCGGATTCTGACTGGGGAAATTTAAATTGGATGAAATGAACAGCTGAATAACCGCCATCATGTAAACGTCATGGTAATGCCTTCTCCAAGAGGCGAATTACTCCTTTGGCTGAAACTGAGCAGCACAGAATGATGACAGACATGAAACCTGCAGAGTGAGGACATGTTTTTGATCCCACACTGTGCTTTGACCATGAACACACCAACCACCTTTGGTACAGTGGTGAGGAAACACAACATATACACGCAGGCAGCTGGGCTGCAGCCAGAATCAACAGTACTCAGCTCTGCCTCGCAGCAGCATCACCTCCTGACTCCCTCTAAGGACAACAAAGGATAGAGTGACAGACGGAGTGCATGGAAGCACAGCAGAGAGAGGGGAAAGCTAATGAGTGAGTGGGTGAAATAAGCAGAAGAGAGTCCAAGTCATGATTCTCCACAGTAAAATCAGGCAGAGAGCATTTCAGAGTGTTCATATGTTGTCCTTCACAGGCGGCGACAGAAACAATAGAAAATCAAAAAGAAGAGGTGAGAAGGCCAAAAGACGATGTCAGAAGAAGAGGCCAGGAGGAGAAAATGGGCTCCCATTTGTGAGTGCCTGTGAAAGATCTACAGTCTTTGATCCTGTGCTGGCTTGTGTAACCATGGTGCTAGCATGTGAAATTCCACACACACAGTACCTAGCGTACCCTGGGACAACACAGACCGCACACATCTCTGACCTGCCACCCAAATATGTCACCAATGACAAGCCTGATAGGAGGCGCCGTTGGTCTTAATACCCCCATCTAATATACACACAGTCAAACATATTTAAACACATGGCTGCACTCCATCACACCAACATCATATCTATCACAGCTACATGCCTCTCTAAATGCAACTCACTGTTAATGGTAGGCAA
>VUQG01002903.1:16203-28790 GCA_015106755.1 Etia nguti
TTAGGTCGGGCTGTTAATGAAACGCTGATTGATGCATTTCAGAGTGAGTTTTTAAAAAATATTATAAAATATATATAGTTACAAATATAATTATAAATCAATGAATTCATTAAAAATTACCTTTCAGTCAGCATTCCAGTCAAAACCTTATTGAGTTGTTTTTTTTTGTTTTTTGTTTTTTTTACCTTGGCATAAGTTAGCTCTGCTACTTATGTTGACATATTATAAATGACTTTAAAGTCCCATTTTGAGATGGCTTTATGATGATAATTACACTACTGCAGTTTTTAAAGTAAAACAAACTCATTACATTTTGCAGTGTACAATTTTATGTGCTCCGATAAGCATGTTTTAAAAATCAATTAATATATTAAAGAAAAACAAAAGATAAGAAACACAAAATCCTAACACCACTTACCTAACTAGTGTTAGGTTTGTGGTAGGATTTGGTTAATGGCCATCATTTTTAATTGGATTTGATCATTTTTGGAATACCCAAATGGAAAATCTTTTTAAAAGAAAAAAAATTGCAATAAATAAATAAATGTCTGAGGAATGTATTTATTTCAGAAAATTTGCTTATTAGCATTAGCATGGCCAAACACCATAACCCTATTTGGGTTGGTGGTGATCTTTTTAAGAAATTAAAACCATATAAAAATAATCTGAATAATATTTTTTGAGGGATTGTTGCAACAATCAGTCAATGCACTGATTAGCATAGGAAATGTATCACTGATCATTATATGGCAATCATGTTTAGCAATTTATTAATCAGTTGTTATTTTTTAGTCTTAGTAAATGTCCTTGGGTTTGGGATTTAGTAAACTTTAAATAGCATCTTCCTTTACTGTGACACTTTAAAAAAAAATATTGATGAAAGATTAATCAGGAAGATAACCAAGTAAATCTATGTCAAAGTTAGAGGACACAAAGGCTGTAAGAGTAAGTTGTTTTTCAACATATTACATCATGATAAACTAGATGTAAATCAAAGGTGTGACACCTTTAACTTACATTCCAATTTTACAAGTTGGACACATGAATGTGTTGCCATTAACTTACATATAAAATTGTCAAGGATTTATTACACAGAAACATTGCTTTTACATTTAACAAGCTCTCATTGTTACTAAACCAATGGTAAAACTTCCTTCCATTAAGGATTCTGCTGATTAACACATGAATTAATTGAGCAACAGCTTCAACTGCAATTGCATGTTTATATAGTTGTGCTTACACACAAAAAGAGAAGGCATTAAAAGTTTAAAGATACAAAATGACAAAGTTTTCAACAACAGAATTACCCTTCGTGTACATGGATCAACGATATAATTACTATGCACTTTACATTATTAATTATGTGTGTAACAAGTGAAACCACATGAAGCATTAGATAAGCTGATGGAGGAGGTATGTAGCAAATCTGAAACTCTCCAGGGCCATCAGGCAGTAATAGTAAATGTCAAGGAAAACCCACAATATATAACTCTCTCCTGCAGAACATTTTATCTCTCTTTTCATCTCTCTGTTCCTGTGGAAGGAGTGAAGTAGAGGAGGGGCGACTCAGGTCATGGATCCAGCAGAAGGTTGGACGTACAACTAAAAGAGCAGTTTTAGGGTTTTATGGGGCATGAGATGAAGTCGAAAAAGGCTTTTTAATAAAGCCCTCACTCCCACCACCTGCTTGCATGCTGCCAGAGATTTCAGCTATAGTGCTTTTGGGTTTGGTAAATAAGGAGGAGGGTGAAAGGATAGAGTGGGATTCTTTAGCTCAGCATGAACACGAGTGGCATGCCAGGCCTCTCACATCACCACACTGGAGTGGGAGCTGAACTGAACTCAAAAACCCCTGGAGATGGGTCAAAGCAGCACAGCTCAAACCAAAGCAAATTAAATCAAAGCAATAAACGAGCATCTAATAAAGTAGCAGAAGTGCTGGAATAAGGAATGCTTTGTAATACCTACATCCTAACCAGCTAGTCACCTCCGAGAGCTCTTACTTTCTCTGTTACATAAGGATAAATCTTGTTAGCACATGTCCTAATCCCTAACCAGAGGATGAGTACAGACAATCCCTGACTCAGCCCTACCTAACCCCACAATATTACCCGAGTTCTTGATAGGCAAGATGAAATCTTAGCTGGACCGACATTACAGAGGACAGACAAGGTGTCTACAGGTATTTAAGATGCGTAAAATTCATTTAAAACTGCAAACTATACCCAGAAAACATCACAGCAAATAGGTCATAGAGCACTGATTCAAGAATGACTGCAACGCAAGGGATGGAAGATATTATTTCTGTGACATACAAAAGAAAATTTTGGACTAAAAAGGCAAACAGTGTTCATGTGGCTAAGACCTTATTTTACTTTAAATCAAAAAAAGTAAATGTATCTTCAACCACTTTGAAATTAAATTTAGTCAGGTAAATCATTATCACAGTAAATACTGTTAACTACACTTTGGATGAAGTCACTTTATGAATAAAAATCAATCTGTAAAAGCATTCTCGTCCTTTAGTGGAGATGGAATGATTTTATTCTGGGATAAAATTTGAAGAAGTCCTAATGTGATATAAACTATAAGCGGTATAAATAGTATAAGTAGCATAGGCAGTGTATTTGTAATCTTTCCCTGGTTTAAATGAAGTTGCGTATACAAATACCAACTGCAGAAACAACTGGACACAAACAGGGAATTCATAATACATTTTGAATCCTTTTTGTTTATCTAGGAGACTAAATTACACTTAGAATAATATTTATGGGGGTGGAAATTCGGTGCCATAAACTGCACTCATCAGTTGTTCTTAAAGATTAGATATGAACATGACTCTACAGGCTGTCTTACTCTTACCTGAATTGGCTCTTGAGACAATCTCATGGGTCCTACACATTCTTCTGTAGCTGAAACCTGTTGAAGAAACAGTGACAGCACTGAGAATGCATAAATCACTCACTTAAGAAAACAAAACAAAAATACAGACAGAGCAAAAAGCTGTGAACATTTCTTACCATTTTACCATTAATGTCCAGCAGCATATTAGCATATTGCTTTTCCTTCCACAACCTGTCTGCCCCCGCTGCACTTCACAACCTTAAATCGTCTTTCTTACCACCTACTTTCAGTCAACAGTGCAACAAGCCAAGTATTTCCTCTTACAATCCAGATGCGTGAAATTAAACAGGATAGCAAATAGCTTTTTAAATCTACAACAAATATCTGTACGTCTGGAGCCTTAACTACAGATTTTGTGATGACTCTTCTATGCTGCAGACACGCATATTTTCATGCCACAATGCCAATCCAGAATGGAGCCGTCCGCTACAAACTTCTTTAGAAGGTATTAACCACCAGCCGCAGATTGAACTCACAGGTTTACCTGATAATCCCACTGCAGGAGCATCACATTCTGCGCTCTATATGTGTGTGTGCGTGTGCTTTTGCAGCTTGTCTGGACAGCTTCAGCAGGCTCCTTAACCACATGCGTCATTCTGATGTGAATAAGCAACTCAGCTACATGTGCATCTCTTGAGCATATGCATGCACACACATGCTTACACCACACTTCAAAATACACATTGAGTCAGCAGTGTACCATATCATACTGTATCATGGTGGTCAACATGTGTGCAATACCCAGTTATTTATTTATTTTTTTTGTATTAGTGACTGTTTTTTCTCATTGAAAATGGTACTTGTTATTGAATGCCTTTTGCTGCTAATGTGTTCATAAACACAGACTTTTAAACACTCAGAGCAATGTTCAGTATTAAAATTCCCCTCCCCATGGAGAGAAACATGTATTCTTTCTGCACGTAAACAAAGAGAGAGATGGAGAAAGAGGGGGAGGAGGATGTCTGTTAATTCCACAAGAAGCACCAGTGCCATAATAACGCATGCTGTACACAAACTCTACTCGCAGTCATACAAATTGTATGACTAAAGCAGTGAGGCAGGCAGGAGTTGATGACTTAACCACCCATCATTACAGCATTATTTGTCAGTGGTGCTTAGGCTTGAAGCTGAACATATTTCTGCCCACATTTCAAGAAGCCACTATCACAAACATCAAGACTTCTGGTACAGCGCTTGAAATATAAGAATCTTAATTTTATTAAAGCAAACAGCGACTCCCAGGACTGAAAACTGAAACTAATGGGGAAGTGGCAAAAATGACAATTTCTCAAAAAGCCACTTGCAGTTTTAACATCTATGTCAAAATGCAGTAAAATTAGCATCTCTGACTAATATCATAGGCTGCTGTGTGAAGTTTACACTGTACCAGCCAAAAGATAACTGTGTCTTTACATTACATCTGAATTGGTCATTAGAGAAAATGATTGTTTGAGACACTTCCACACTGGCTGGATGCTAGATCCATCCCATATTCTTCTTTCTCTTTTCTTTTAAATGCAGTCTATTGGGCACACATTAACCCATCTTTACATATTTTCTTTTCCATTTAGTGCTCCTGAACCTTTTCAGCCTCATGTGTATTTAACGTGTCATAAAGTCCAATCTAGTTTCACCTCTGAGCCACGTAAGCTGAAAAAACATAAATGCACACACAGAAAAACACACTGTCCCATGTTGTCTTGCAAATGACACACAGTTATAAAGTGAGCTTTGTACCACAGTTTACTCATGCACAAAAGCATGTGCATTTTCAACTAAAGCAAAACTACTAACTTAAAAAAATAATAAAGCACGTGCACTGAGAGAGAGAGGGGGAGAGAGAGAGTTCTATATAGAATGCCTGATTGTAAGACAGCGGAGACAATATGTTTAAATTTTTTGAAATATGACACAATTTTCTCAGTAATGACTTGGTGAAGTTCTGTCATTTTCCAGCAAATGCAAAGCAGGTGTGCAAAGTGGTTTGCGATTTTTCTGCTTCACAGTAAGAAGAGAACTAGTTGTTGTTACTGTAAAGCACGTGTAAAAAAATCATAAGTGGATTAAACTTAACATTGCGGACATGCAATAGTGTGTTGTCTCACACTTGTGGTCCTTACATCAGCGATGTTTGTGTCTAAGCACAAAGACATTCCTGGAAAGCTGAGCAGGGATCACTATCAACAATCATAGTGTGGTCTCTCTGGGTAAAGAAATAAGGTCAACCAAGTAAGAAATGACCCAACAGAGTAGGAAAGACTCAGAGCATCTGGTGACTTGGTGTTAAAAGCATAAACCTAGTTATAAGAAGACTGAGGGGAATGAGTCATTGTTTAGTGATTCAGTGACAACAAGAAGCCCGGTCTCAAAATATATAATTGTGTTTGAGTGTTGGTTTCTTGAGTACATGAGAATTTTGTTTTACTTAAGGACGATACAGCCAGATGTGAAACAGAACAGGAAGGAAGGCAGTAGAAATTGTACTATTCAGTAGAAATGGGACTGAGAGTGCTGAGAGATCGATTTGGAGAAGGATCAGTCAGCTAAGTTAGTTAGAAGATGATGGAAGAAGTGTTAAGGAAAGCCATCATCGGGGACCAACTCTTCTTAGAATAGCTGACAGAGTCCTCACGACATGGAGACATGGAGGGGAAGTAAGTGAAGGAAGATTTCGGATTGAGTACAGAGACAGATGCTTCTTAGTGTTAAAATAACAGGTGTAAATGAGACTCTGAAAGCTTTCTTGCATATCCACAGCAGCTGAAAACCAACAACCTAGCTAACACAAAATGAAAAAAATAAATAAAGTTGATGCTGATGGCTTATAAATTAAACTTGGTTGAAAGACTGACTGACCTAGTGCTTTATGGAGTATTAAAAGAGGCCCATTAACTGTGACATGAGACAACATCTGTTTTCAAAGAACATAATTTGTATCATCTGTTTTCTGTTTGAATCCAACACCAGCAGATATGTAGAAAGACAGAGAGGGAACAGAGGATTCTCAAAGTCACTGAACTGAAAAGAGCCAGGCAACTACAGCATAATATGTTTATTTAAGCTCAGTCTCAATGTAATGGAGCTGTAATACAAGGTGAATTATAACGTGCAGCCAGTGTCCTGGCAGAAAGGTAAGGTAAAAGTAAACTACATCAAAGTTTTTTCACTCTTCTTTATAAAATATTGAGTTGTCAGGTCCAGGTTTGCGAAACAAGCCACATAAGATTTGTCATTTCCCAAGAACAAGATTAAAGAAATTATTTGTTTTAATTAAATCTCCCATACTACCAGTAGATGTCAGAAATCAGGCAGGTCGTTGTAGTGCAGTCTTCTTGTAGAACTCTTATAAGAGCTGATTATTTTTGCTCTGTTAAAATCTTAAAAAAAAAAATCATAATCTACTTTTTTCTTTATGTGGACCAAAGTGTAAATGTTAAAAACTCTGTATGACACAGACATTTTCAATTAAAGTGAAGCATGTCAATAAACTATGTATATATGGCCGTTGATTTGACTCTCATTTCTCAGTGTCGTCATTAGTAAGAGTGAATTTGATATCACTTGCCTGGAGACACGAGAGGAAAGAGGATGGAAATGTATAAGTGAATGGACATTACATGTCAGAGATGGGAGACAGTTGAGGGAAGAAGATATTGGCACTACAATGTTACAGTATATTTTGCGACTTGCAAAATATACTGCAAAGATACACTTTAACAAAATGGTACAGAAATACACAAAATTACAGTAATGTGTTCTTTGTAAACACAGCTAAACACTGTAAAAGGACGATGCTTTATAACATATTACCAACAAGCTGCTGTACAACGTACAGTACAACACAAATTAAAAAAAAAATTCAATCAAGTAATTTCTGCTTATTGATTCAGTTCATAATTAATTGCCAAATTATGCTGCATGTCCCACTACCTCACGCAATGTAAAGGAATTAAGAAACAGATGTTTGTTGATTACAAAAAGGAATAAGAGGGGTTTAAAGATTTATTGATCTACAGTATTTAAACACATTTCTCATTTTCATAACATCTTGTTATGGAGATTACAGTGGAAACAGAAAGAGTGTAATAGCAAGAGTTAGCAATATTAAACAGTCACTCAATGACCTCGCTCTGTAACTTTACGTGTTCTGCCACTTGGCAGTTGCTGTGGTTCCCAAACTGAAAAATACCATTTACACTTGATTGTAGGATATCTAGGAGGGAAGAAACTTCTTGAACTGATTTGTTGCAATGGTGGAATCCTATTACAGTACCGCACTCAAATTCAGTGAGCTCTTTAGAGCAACCCATTCCTTCAAAATGTTTTGAAAGGCAGACTGCATGGACAGGTCCTTGATTATATGCAACTGTAGCAATGGGACTAAAAACACCTGAATTCAAAGATTAAGACGTGTGGCCCACATAGTGTATGCTAGTATCTATGATCACAATGGACAAATAAGCTACCTTGCTGTACTGAATTGCTGGTTATGTTTTAAGTGCGCTTTCAATGATACCAACATGCCACATCCACCCAAGCACCACCTTCTATGCTTTTAAGTGCTTACTTACTCCGACGGATGCATCGGAGAGCAACTTGGGGTTAATATCTTGTCCAAGGACACTTGGCATGC
Organism: Etia nguti; assembly: GCA_015106755.1. NCBI lineage: Eukaryota > Metazoa > Chordata > Actinopteri > Cichliformes > Cichlidae > Etia > Etia nguti. The sequence continues at coordinate 23,741 of VUQG01002903.1, forward strand.
AGACTAGGGGGAGCCAGGGATTGAACCACCAACCTTCCAATCAGTAGATGACCTGCTATACCTCCTGAGATACAGCCACCTCCGGTTAACAGCTAACAGTCAATATTCAGTGGTTCTGTATATAATGTTTGCATTGGTGTTTTACAACATGATACAAAATTCATAAAAACTCAGCAGTGATGGATAAGTATACAAATAGTTAATATGAATAATCATTTGAGTCTCTTTTTTTCCAAGCAAAAATGGAAAAAAAAAAATCCCCTGAAAAGGGATGGTCTGTTGGGTTTTATTTTGGTTTTTTGTAGATTTTTTTTTTTTTTTTTTACACATTTTGCCAAAGTAATTATACCACAAAATAACAAACAACACACACACACGCAAATGTGCGCACACGCACACACACACACACACGCACGCACGCACACACACACACACACCTAATATTTCCCTTCCACGTCACACAGTCCTTCCTTCCCACCCTCCTTAAAATGCCTTCGGTTTTTAAACCTATGACTTAGATCTTCGACTAATTACAAACTTCTGAACGTTGGAGCTGCCTTCATCTTGGAGTAATTTCAGTCTTTGTTTTTGTGAAGCACTTTGTAATGTTGGCTTTGAAAGGTGCTGTATAAATAACCCCTTAATTGTTTCCTGAGGCCAGGTATATAATGTCATTGCATATACTGTACACACATTGTTATGATACAGATCAAACATTGCTTTCATTGTGAAGGACCATCAAACACTTCGCAGCACATTTAATTGAACAGTTTATTCCCCAGAATGCAATAAACTTAACAAACTTAGTGTATGTTTGATGTGGTCCTTTGAAGGTGTTTTCTCTGTTGATGTTAGATTATAAAGATGACTAGCTAGTTTACAGCATGGCTAGAGAACAGAAACACTTACAGCCCAGAGTGTAATTGTTTTGAGTAATGACAAAGTGGGTGAATTTCTCATGTAGATTCGACCTTATGAGTGGCTCTTTTGTTGAAAGTCAGACTGTTTAGAAAGCAGAAGTGATACAGAATGACGTTACTGTGTCCTTCAGAGCAGGGATAAATCTTTTTTTCTGCTTCTATGCATTATGTCACTTTCAAGTTTATCAAAGCCAATAAAGAAATTGTTTTGATTTTGATTTTGTATATTGCCAGATAAATACCAAGCACTTGCCGCTTATCAAATTAGGTTCCTCATCATTGTTAACACCAGGCCTTGGTGTCTGCATGGATCACAGTCCTTGCAACAAGGCCTCACCTTATCTGCACTGCAAGTGGCCTTCTTAGAGTGTCTACATGGGTTCGGCCTCTGTCTTATCTGTTAGACTTCTGTCCACAGCATGAAGTCAATGATAAGCTTACAGTGATAGTCTGATATTTTGACGTGGCTTAAATCTGTCATGTGAACAAGCTTCTTGACTGCTACCTTCAGATGTTAGGTTCATCCTACAAGCAACAGTATACTGTAGAACTGTAGAGAATAACAGTTCTTGATCACATTTCTGGATTTATCATGTTTGGTTTGCATAATTTAGCATTTTTAAAACATGCTAAGATATTTTTATTAGAACTGTCAATGCTATTAGTTAATGTCAGGGAAGGAGTTCTTTTAAAAAGAACTTCTTCCCTGAGAACTGATTCATTTAAAAAGCAGCTGAAGACATTTTAGCTTTCAACTAATTTGTTGTTTTTATGTTGTATTTTATTGTTTTACATTGTTATTTGTTGTATTTTCATTCTTTTTAATTTTCATTCTCTTTATTGTGAAGCACTTTGTGATTTTTATCTGTGAAAAGCTTTATATAAAAAGATTTTACTTACTTAAGTTAAACATTACACTCCTTAAACAGCATGTTAATCTAGTCATTATTAAGAAGCAGGTTGGCACTCAAAGAGCCGCCACACAGAACAGCTTTTGAGGACATCAGTCAAAATCAAAGCTTCTCAGTATACTGGGCCTCTATGTAACGATCTAGGTATTTGCCTTAAGGTTGAGTCGGGTTGAGTCCAAAACCTTTCACGCCATGTTGACTGAGGAGTCCAATTTGACTGGATCTGTAAATATTAACAGTATCAACATTCACCCTGTTTCAGCTGCAATGGAACTGTGAACTTTTTAGTTTATTCTGTTCCTATTTATGCTGGGATTTAAGGAATTTGCTATTGTATTGTTACTCTCCAACTTACATGAGTGGATTTGAAATCCGACCTAAGTCCTGCGTCATCCTGTAGGTCTCAAGCAGGAGGAGCTTTCAGTCAACTTTATGTGCAGTAAAAAATACACTTGTTTACCATTTCGCAAGGGAAACTCAATTTCAGTATTTAAGTATGATTGTTCTTGGTACTGCTCAGTCACCACAGATAAAAAAATAAATAAATAAATAACACAGAAAAGCTAAGTACACCCTCACTGCTTCATCTTGCAATTAAATGCACTTGATTAACATATCATCAGCAAGTGTGAGCTCCTCTAAAAAAACAGAAGTATAGGTAGTTTACTAGTCTGAAGCATTCAGGTGTGTGTTAACACAGTGCCAAGGAGAAAATAAATCACCAATGATCTTTAAAAAGGAATTCCTGCTGCCCATCAGTCTGATAAGGATTAAAAGTCAATTTCCAAACAATTTGAAGTCCATCATTCTAGAGGGAGAAAGATTCTTCACAAGTGGAAAACATTCAAGCTCCTAATCTTCCGATGACTGGATGTACCAGCAAATTCATCCCAATGCTCAGAATTCCTGAGAGCTACATGTCAGACTCTAACATTTAACGTGGTAACTGATGCCTGTAAAGTTCAGTACAAATAAGCAAGACAGTACAATTAGAAAAACACTTGGAAAGTATGGCTTGTTTTGGAGGGTTGCCAGAAGAAAGCCTCTTCCCTCTTAAAAATTAACATGGCAGCACACGTTTGGTGAAAACCAAACACAGCATATTAGCACAAACAGTGTTAATTATGATGATGGAGGGTTGATGGTGTGGGCTTGTTTTGCATTCACAGGTCCTGTGCACCTTGCAGTCATTGAGTTGACCATAAACTCCTCTAGAGGCATTCTAGAGTCAAATGTGAGCCCATCTTTCCAACAGCAAAAGCTCAGCCAAAAAGGCTTCGTGCAATAGGACAATTATCCCAAGAAACACCAGAAAATCTGTAACAGAATAAGTGGAAAAGAAAAGAATCACAATGCTGCAATGGCCCAGTCAGAATCCAGAGCTGAGCCTGATCAAAAAAGAAAGCTGTGCATAAATGAATGTCCATAAACCTCAATGAACTGAAGCAATGTTGTAAAGAAGAGTTGGCCAAAATTCCTCCATGGTGATATGAAAGACTGATGAAGTCATACAGAGAAAAACTACTTCAAGTTACTTCAAGCTACTCTGCTAAAGGTGGTTCTATAAGCAAATGAATCACAGGGTGTAGTTAGTTTTTCACAGTTTCTGCATTTTGGCTCAGCTTTTGTTAAATAAATAATGACACTACAATATTTTGTGAGTATTATTTAGTATTTAGTACCTATAAGGTTTAGGATGATTTTTATTATGTTCTGACATGTAAAATCTTAGAAAACTAAACCCAATAAATCAACGTAGGGTTTCCTAATCTAACAACAAGAGCATGCAGATACATAGCTGCATATGACCACTTACAAACATGATAGGTCTAACTGCAGCAGGGCAGCATGCTTTGTAAATAAAGAAAAACTATATCAGAAAAATACGAAGAGGTTCATCACATAGTGTAGACCCACAGCAAGACAACCATAGCAGTGCTGTGCTAATGTGTGTTTGTGTATGATAAAAGTGCTGTATTATTGTGTGATTCTACTCAAATCAACGAAGGAAAGATGAGAAGAACTGGCAAGTAGGCTAACTTAAGGAATGGTGACACTATGTGCCAGTGAACTGACTGGCCAATTTGAAGTGGTTTTGTATGCGATGATCTCTTATCTCAAACAAAACCTCTTCACGAGTAGGCTATACCTGTTACCGTGACGATGCATCCACCTTGGTAACACAGAAAACCCAGAGTTAAACCTGAAGTTGCCTTGCTAAGCCCCTAATCCTGCTTTGTAATGCAGGCTTCTGTTGAATTCTTCTTCTTGAACTTCTGCATTAAGATGTCCAAGAGAAGAAATGACTTACAGAAAAATGCATTACTCTATAGTCAGCAAGAAGAGAATAAGCATGCTTAAGCTACATAAGTTGATGCTGGGCCCTTCCCATCTGTGACTTGACTATTCACTTGTTCAGTGCTGTCATCCTTACAAGCAGCTAAAAAATTCACTGCTGCAAAACACTGACATATGCATTCCCACCCCTATCCAAACAAAAAACTAATTTGAATGTCTTTAATTTGGGAATATTTATGGCAAAAAGTTGTTTTTTAGTGTGAAAAAGAGGCTCATAACTGAAATAAACAGAGAACACAGCGCTTACAATGGATGTACGGCTTCTCCTTAATAGCAAAATAAATTGTTACATTGTTACTTCTTACTGTTATGCAAGACATCACTGATGTGTGTAAATGAAATCAATAATCTCAGTTAAAGAGTAATTAGAGAGGAGGAGGGACTCTAATGCTTGTAGGGCTCTTGCTTTGGTTTTGAGGCATTACAAAGGACGTGAGGTTTGTGTATGCTTAGCTTTGGTTTGGCGTGTACACTTGCACAGTTGTCATGTGTAAATCAAAATTACAATCTGGAAAGCCAATGCAACAAAGTATAATGGATCCAGTCTCACAATTTATATGATAAACATTTTCTTGGTTATACTGTGTTTTGTATGTTTATTACATATCCTGACTTGTGAATAAATTGCATCTTCAAAAATTATATGGTGTATCTTCTCATCATAACACTGGTCTGTTTGTTGCTGACCTACAACTTCATGTATCACCAGCAGCACAATTCTGTTCCAAATCTGATCTCACTTTTGTTTGCCAAAGAAAAGACTTTAAATACACCTTCTACAAACTGGCATGAGTTTATAAGAATTGTGTTAACTGGGTTTGGTTTGGTTTACTTTTTTTTTTTTTTTTTTAAGAATAAAGA
>VUQG01002903.1:41234-55509 GCA_015106755.1 Etia nguti
AATACCTTTCTAGGAAGACACCTACAAGAAAAAGATGCTGAATATGCTCTCATCCTGTTTACCAGGAAGCTGGATTTTAGTCTCTTCTGCCTAACGTGCAAGAATGTGTAGCTTAAACTGTTATGACATAAGCAGGCCTTTGTTTTTCTAAATCTGAATTATGCATGGCTGAACTGAATCCTTCTTACACACACACACACACACACACACACACACACACACACACACACACACACACACACACACACACACACACACACATACACACACACACACACAAAAGCAAAAGCCTACTTCATCCATCAAAGTGTACAAAACATAAGCCTTTGTGTGTGTGTGTGTGTGTGTGTGTGTGTGTGTGTGTGTGTGTGTGTGTGTGTGTGTGTGTGTGTGTGTGTGTGTGTGTGTCTTTGTATGCATGTTTTCCAAGTATGCATGAGTCCATGGATACATACCTTTTAGTTCAATCATCACTTTTCTCTGTGGATGTACTGATATCACTGTGTAAGATTGTTTCATAGAAAGCAAATGTAATTATGATTATTACTTTATTATTATAATATAATATTGCTGATGTAATAATACATATTCTAACAATTTATCACCTCAGAAATAAATGTGATATGTACGTTCAGTGGTGTAAAAAGTGTCATATTTCTCTGAAATGAAATGTAAGTATATTAGTATCATGAAAAGTAAACACCAAGTATGAATACAATACAAACAAATTGAGTTGTCAGTTGAGCAGGATACAAATGTGTTATTAATATCCCTCCAAAAGTTGTCATGTTTTCTTCACTGTTTAGATCTGTGTCCTCAAATGAGCCTTTAGCGTATTTTTCTAGTAACAGGGTGATTATTAACAGCTGTCCCAAGGATCCACAGTTCATTGTTTCATAATGTGAGTGATTATTATGCTAGGCTGGAGTGTAACCCAGCTACCATAGGGCAGAAGGCGGTGTACACCCTGGACAGGTCGCTAGTCTGTTGCAGGGATAACACAGAGTGACAGACAAACATTTACATCTATTGGCAATTTAGGCTCTAACACCACTAACTCCAAGTCTTTGGTCTGTGGGAGGAAGCCAGAGCACCCAGAGAGAACCTCACAGACAAAGGGAGAACATGCAAACTCTACACAGAAAGGCCATGACCAGATGGTGGATTTGAACCAAGGACCTTCTTGCTGTGAGGCAACAGTGCTAACCTGTGCCACCACGCTGCCCAATATATATAACATTTTTTTTAACAATTAAAAAAAAAACTACATCATACAGATGTGTTATAACAGATTATTTCATGTTACATGATACTCTCTCTATGATCTCATAGGTATTTGATATATGGAGCTCAAAGACAAGCTATGTTATGCTTGAAATGATTCAATCCGATATCACAACAAAGTGTGCAATAGACACGCCGGTCCACCGTGTCCATTTCACGCTTTGCCTCTCCAAAGCGTGAAATGTACACTCATGCAGAAGTTGCACTAAACTGGAATAACAGCAGAGGGAGATATTTTATTTCAAGACATCATGAAAATAATCACGAGAAAGTGTTTAAACAGTTATTAATGCATTTACATGCAATTTTATATTAGCCCCCTAGCGGATGATCGAATACTTTGTGGCTTTAAATATATTATCTCCCCCTGCTGGTAATGTAACTTATGTAATGCATGCCTGTCCATTTCCCGTTTTGGAGAGGCAAAGCGTGAAATGGACAGAGTGGACCGCCATTGCCTTAATGCACTGTATATTGCAAAGTAAAGATTCTACAATATTAGCCCAACAGTTTCATGAGCCTCCACAAGCAAGCACTTGGTGAGAGTGGGAGGGAAAAACTCCCTTTTAACAGAAAGAAATCCCTCCAGCAAAAGTAGTCATAACTGAATCAGGGTGAGGGGAAAGAATTGTCAATAGTGATGCTGACTTATATTCAGAATACTCATCTGTGCATATTTGTTTGTTTACTACACGTATAGCAAACATTTCTTGCAAACTTGTATTCTGTGCGTACTGAAACACATTTTATTGTGTATTTGTTTACATGTATGGGCTTTAAAAGTTCAAGGAGCTGCTCTGTGGTTTAATTCATTTATGGATACCACGTAGGATAATTAGCAAAAAGAAATCTGTACAGTAAAGCAGAACTTTAAAAATCTTTTATCAAGTTCTCTATAAAGAGGGTCGTTGTTCTTAGTATCTCCCACTGAAAATTCAGTTCAGTTAGTGCTAATTGAGTCAGACAACACCACAAAGTCCCAAAAATATGGATAGAAATTGTAGCAAGATTATGCATTAGTGGGAAAGCTTTATCAGTAACATGAACGGGTACTGTAGTGGACCTAAACTGGGATACTATATGCTAATAATCCATCTTACATTTAGTTTTTAGAAAATTATGTTACAAACAACAAAAAGTGAAATAGTTAGGAGTAAGGATAACAATTACCCTTTAGTTTCTACTACAGCTAATATGACCAAGGTCAATTAAGTTCTAACTGATTAAAACAAACAAGTAGCGAAATAATGATGTTCAATGTTTTGGTATTCACCATTGATCAGTTTAATTGTCAGCTATAACTAAAGCACTGGATTGGATTGTTAGCTATTTTAAGACAGACAAACCAGGTATTTTTTATACTCAAAGCCTTGAGGAGATTCATACCAAAGTTATCTTAGTCTCTTACTCAATGCCAAAACTTATTGTTAAAATGCTCCTTGGAGTTTCAATTTGTTTTGGTGTCATTATTGTTATCCTTTATTTGATATGTGATGCATAAAAAGTCTGAGATGAATTTATTATTTTTAAGATTCCAAATCAGTAACTTGGATGTCAAGAAAAGGATTGGTAGACGTGTCTCTGCTTGCCCTCTCGACAGGTGGTGATTGAAGAAGATGGCACTGTGGCTTAACAATAAGCTCAGAATGATATGATCAAACCTGGACCCGTTCAGCCATTTATATTGGTGTGAGCATCAAACTGTAGAATCAGGGGACTATCTGTAAGGTGTGAAAATTTATGGTGTGATGAGAAATGCAGTTTTCTTATTAGCCAAAATATGTTAGCACCAGAAGAACTGCAATTTTGTAAATGATTTAAGTTTTCATTAAGTGACTTTCCAATGATTGTGAGGCCTATTCATCAGTGTCAGAGAAGAGCAGATACAAGACTGTCAGAGTAAAGTCACAGCGTATCAGTCACAGTGTCTGGCTCCTGTGAGGCAACATGTTCAGAATGTGTATTGGCACATTGAGTGCTGTTATCTGTACTATGCATTTATCTGTTTTGGTACATTCATCTTCCCAAGAGAATGTGTTATAATGATTTGTCCTTTAGCTCTAACCGCAGGTCATGGTTTCCACTGACCTGCACATTATCTACACACAGTGGATTAACACAGTTTTTGCACACAGGAACAGTTTTTAGATAATTAATCCTACTGACTTTCCCAATGCCCCGAATTTTCCACCACGTATGGTTTGCAATTCTTAGTGAAACATATCACCATTTAGCAAATAGACTGTGAGAAAATAGAAAAATTGACTTTGATGTCCTCCACAGCATGAATTGTGTTGATTTCACCAGTACTTTAGTTTTGAATAAGAAAACCCCATCAGCCCGAAGTGCGCATTCAGTTTAGTGTGAATGAATAAATTCAATGATTTTCAGTTATTTGCAATAAACACACGCACGCACGCATGCACGCACGCACACACACACATTGTGTTAAACGCAGATAAAAATGAAAGAGTAGCTTTTGGCAGAAAAGAACGTAGGGAATGCGTAAAGAAGGGCTTAGACCCTTAGGAATTGCAATTTGAACACAAGGTTATAGATCTAGGGGAAATTTTTTTATCCCAACCTCGGCGTGTACAACTTATTTCTTTTACGACTTACTAAAACAGACATTTATTTCATAGATATTCTTTCATGCCAAATGCTACCCGCGGCCTTTAGAATTAACCAGTATTTTTCTCATTTGTTTTTAAAGCATGACTCAACAGTGTTAACCTTCTCTCACTCTGCCTCATATCCTGAGAGCTTCTAAGCACTTCTTGTTAATGTTTGCATTTGTTGTTGTATGTTTTCAGTGATTTGTTGTCTGTCAATGATATTATCGAAAAACCACTGAGCTGGTGTCGTGAAACTTGGGAGAAAAATGGGGAACATGCAAAAACAGAACCCAGTACATTTGGTTTGGATCTTTAAAGTTGCCATAGCTCATTGGCTTTGTTTGATGATGAGGTTTCCAAATGCCCTTCTAATTATTATTGTTAATAATTAGCCATTTCATTGTGTACACAGCATTCCTCTGTTCTGTGTCAATGTTTTGGGGCAGAGTGATGCATGGATGGATGGATGGATGGATGGATGGATGGATGGATGGATGGATGGAACCGATGTTAAGGCCATCATTTATGTAAATTCTGTGGCCATCACCTATGCTTAGTGACCCGTGCTACTCAGCAAAGTCTCACAGCCAAATGAAAAGCTACAGAATCCCTCAGATGGCCATAATCTTCTCAGATTAATTAGCTCAGCAAAAGACTATCACACACATGGCTTAAAAGTGACAGAAAATATATTTAATAAGTTTTTAAATAAAAACATCTGAATGCAAATGCTAGAACGATAAAAATTTGTGTGCTTCTTGCAAAGTGTTTTTGTGATTGAAAATGTAAGTTCTTTGCAAATTATGTTCATGTAGAATTTCTACCATAGAAACAGCCACAGTATTTTTACTATAATGAAAAACACTTTGCCCTTGTTAGCAGTTAGGTCCCAGCTACCAGGTGAGATGCATACAGCATTTGACATTTATTACTATTTACAATAATAAACAAAGGATAAAAGCTTGTCTATTAGACTCCATTTAAAATTAATGGTGTGTGTCTGTTCAATATGGATAGCAAGATAAAGATTTAATTTGTTTGCATTTTAGATACCCACTATCTTTTTACTTAAGCGTAATACAGCCAGCTAGCAACAGCTTGACCACAGCTCTGCCTCGCAAGAGAGTAAAGACAAAGTAAATTCAACACCTTTACTGTTTGAAACGCACTTAGATTAAACTTTTATTTGGTCAACATGATGACAGACATCAGTTTATAAACTCCGTCTGGAGAAATTAAAATCCCACCGAATAAAACTTAACTTGGATATCTCTATGATGCTCTTTTAAAACGGCAAGATTTTGCTGGTTTCTTCATGAATGTTTGGTTGGTAGTCTTTAGCTTTAATGATATTTGCTACATTTTAACTAAAGGTCCATTGACAATCTGTAGTTTGAGCCAAACAGTTGTTTTATATGGATAACTTTAAAAGCCAAATAGTGCTGCTTACAGACTACTTCAAATCACTTGAGAAGAATTTAGAAAGAAAACCCCAAATACACAAAACATCTTCTTGAATCTCTTGTAGTATGAATATCTTATACAATTACCTATCACTTTATTAGGCACACCTGTTCAACTTCAAAGCAACGTTAACATAAATATCTAATCAACCAATCCCAAGGCAGCGAACCAATCCTCTTGGGCATCGTCCAGACAAGTTCAAACTAAATGAGGAAGAAAGATGATTCGAGTGACTTTGAAGGTGGCATTGTTGTTGGTATCAGGCAGGCTGGTCTGAGTATTTCAGAAAACTAAGTATTTCCTCTCATCATTATTAAAGGCATGTTTATATCAATATATTACTATATTTGCTTTTTAAATAATAACCTTGAATAGTGGGGGAAAAGTATGTAATTACTTTTACAAATACTACATTGCAAAAACATACATAAAAATTCAATTTGCCTTCAGGGTGTATGAAAATACGATAATACATTTTCCAGTGTCTTTAAACATAGTCTTATCTGGAGAAACAAACATGTTGTTTTGAGTGTGGATTACACTGGCATTAGAATGGATTGACCTTTTCAACAGCCAGAGGCACCTGCAGACCTCAGGGACTGAGCCCAGACAGGTGGGAGACGAGTATTCTGTGTCCTTGACTCTTAATGAGAATGCAACTTGAAACTTTTCTCTGCAGTTATGCACTTTATACAAATAATTGGACTGTGAATTTGCCTTTTCAGACCCGGAAAATAAGCAAACATCATTTACAAATGTAATTTGTTTTTCTATTAAAGCATATTAATTAACTATGGTATGAGTTTCTCTTGGATGAAAAATTTTAGGATAAAATTTTAAGAAACTGGGTGGTGTTTGTGTTTGGCTGGAGTTTTCTCACCCCCCAAAAAAACAAGTCAGACTACAGTGCTGAAGTCCCCCAGGGTTTGTTATGACTATATAACACGAGGCAGGCGTGAAAGCAGCTTAGTGAATGAACTCTGGGTGAGAAGTGAATGGTGTGGAAAACATAGAAGGTTGTTACATGAATCACTGTTTTTTGGGTATTAACTTCCCATCAGCCAACTCTACTGTGAGACAGAAACAGAGACAATCATCCTCTGTCTCAGCCTGTGTTAATGTAGTTTCTGTTGTGTTTGACATTCTCTACATTATTATTTGAGTTAAGAGTAAGCTACACTGTTCGTTTAACTATATATTTGTGCTTAATCTACTAAGAAGTACAGACAGTATGGTTTTTGCAGACACTGAATGAGAGTAAGAGTTATGTGATTTTGCATTCCTTTTTTTTCAGTCCTTATCCAACTCATCCAAGCTATCCCCAGCGGACACTAAGAGAGCGACAGGGTACATCCTGGACAGGTCACAAGTCTGTTGCAGGACTAGCACTATGCCTCAAACAACAGCACACTCTCTGTGGTCATAAAGGAATGGAAATGGTCAGCAACAACACTCAGGTAGGTTGTGGTGTTTCAGCATTGCTCAGTTGGTATTAAGGGGTCCAGAGTATGCCAAAAAAATATCCCTTACACCATTACACCACCGCCAGCAGCGTGATACAAAGCATGTCACAGAAAAAATCTAGACTCATCAGACCAGCTAATCCAATCTTTTTTTTTGTGCGTTCAGAGATGCTCTTGTGCATATTTTGATTGTAACAAGTGGCTATTTTAGTTATGCCTTGATTATACTCTATTGCAGAAGCAGACATGGAAACCTGAGAGCTGAGTAATCATTGCTATTACGCTTCTTAGATGCATGAGTACTTGGTGCATTTTAATGTAAATTCTCTGCAGACGAGTCTGAATGGTCACAAAAAACAAGCAAGTACATGGATGCCCACATTGAAGGTTCTACAATATCTTTTACCTTGACAAGACCAAGGCCATGGTTGACTACAACTGGTAGTTTCTCTTTGCCGGGGAGAAAAGGATTTGTTTGAGAGTGCTGTTTTAAACAATACCGAGGACAATGACATTCAGTGAAGATCTAAGAAGAATTGTAGATTTATACAAACTGGGAAGGTCTCTTGGAGCCACTTCTAACCACCCGCAGATTCCAAGATCATCAGTTTAAGAACCTGCAAGTTCAAGTTATTTGCAATTATAATGGTGCTGACCAAGAAAAAAGGCCCGGCTCCAAAATTGACACTTTAAAACCTAAGAACACTGTACAAATGTCAAGCATGGTGTTGGTAGCATTATGCTACCATGGGGCTGTTTTGTTGCTTTAGGGTTAGGTTACATTGCACAAAGTGAATGGAATAATGAAGGAGGATTACCTCCAGGAAACTAAACATTTTAAATGATTTCCATCCATCCATATTCTGATGCTTGTCTGGGTGTTTTGACAGTATAATCACAATTTCTTGTTTGCTCCCAAATAAAATATCAGTTAAAATTTCTTGACATAGGTCTTAGAAATTGTAAAAGGAAAAAAGAGTATTCATTGTGTCACATTATTTTCATAAAGGACAACTGCTGTCATCAATATTTTGTCCCACAAAGAAACAGTGCTTTAATTTGTCACTGATTCATCAATGAAAGTATCCATAAAGCAGAAAGGGGAAATAGGTAATGTTTAGTTAAACTCAAGTAATGAATGTGTATTTTGATTTACAATACCATATAACAAGTTATGCTTTTGTGACCTAGACAGTGACATTTTAAAATTGTAATATTTCCTATAATGAATGTGCAATGCCTCACATTTCCAAACATGCATCAAATTAAAATGTGCAATAATGTGCAAAAGTCTTAAGGTACCCCTCGCTTTTTTACATTTCACTCCAAGGAGCCAAATGTTTTTTTATTTTTGCGATTTCTAGGCTCAATGGAATATTGACTGTCAAAAAGCCAGTGAAAGTGAAACAGGGAGAAAAGTTTGAGGAATGCCAAATTAAATAAGAAGTGGCAAAAGGTCTTATGGAGTGATTTTGTTTGTTTAAATCATTACCATTAGGTACTGACGAGGTCAGGGGAGACGTACAACAGTGAGTGTCTGCAACCATCTGTAAAACCCAGTGAAGGCTCTATTATGGTAGAGAGCTGTGGTGTTGGGGATCTTTCCAAAATTGATGAAATTATGAATGCAGAAAAGTACAGACAGATTTCAGTCCACCATACAATACAAAGCATATGATTGGCAATGGCTTCATTTTTTAGCATGACAAAGATCCCAAACATACCGTCAATGCTGTGAAAGCACCTGGATACAAAAGTGCACAACTGAACACATCAGTCATGGACCATGGATTGGCCTCTGAAGAAACCAGACCTTAGCAATATTGAGAACTGAAGAAAAGGTAACCAACAGCCAAAGAAGGGCTTTGAATGCCCTCTGAGAAACCTGGAGGACTTTTTTGAGCTATTCCTGAAGACTACGGCAAGAAAGCATGAAGGGTGGTCATACCAAACACTGCACAACTCTGTTCATGTGTGTTTTCACATTTCTCAATAGATCATTGCACCGGTGTCCAATAATCTTATCAAAATATTTTTAAAAAGACGTGTGGCTCAAGACTTTTGCACAGTACTGTAAAGATTTGATATCCTTTTTGTTACATAGTGTAACAGGCCCTTGTGTATGGATCACTCTTTTCACTTTTATTTAGAACAAAGAGAAGAGGGCAAACATCTTCAATGTGAGTTGTTTAATGATCGGTACGAGTCTGGGAGGGCTGCAGCAGCTACCTGAGTCGCTTTGAGGGAAGATGAGTGGGAAGGGAAGATTAGCTTTCCTCTTTCTGTCTTTGTCGTTCCATCCAGCTCGTCCCTTGCTCTCGTCACAGCTACGCAATTGGCTGCTTAAGGAATGGATTGTATGGGAGGGGAGGGCGTCCACGGTGGGCGAACATGTCACTTCGTCCTTACAGTATTTGCTCCTATAAAAAGCAGCGCTTGCCGCTGAGGAGCTCAGACTTTCTCCGCTCAGGTGAGCTTCGCAGACAGAGATGCGCGTTATGGAGCGCACTTTCCGGGAGCAGCTCTTCTTTCTGGTGTTGTGCCTGTCCGTCCTCAAGGGAGACTCCAGGTATATTGAGGTAAGTGTCCGGACAGATACAGAAACTTCTTAGAAGATTCAAAGGTTCAAATAAGACGCGCCAAACTTCTCTCCCACTCTCTGTAGAACAACGAAATCACAAAAGATGAATTATATTCATTTTTCAACTCGGAACTCAAGAGAGAAATACCCGAAGAGTTGATGTATCGCCGACCTTTACGTAAGTCACGTGACATCTATCAGTAATATTTGAAATAAACATATAATTGATGGTTTATGCAGTTTTTCTTTTTTCTTTTTCTTTTTTTTTTTAAATTTATGCAGCTTATGCGTTTGAAGAACTCATAAAAGGGGAGGTAGCGTTTGTGTATATTTTTGGTAAATTAGACTTGTTTTCTGTCTCCTCATTTTTTACCTGCCCTGCATAAACACCTAAGTATAATGAGCAGGCTAAAAGAGCTGAAATGTAGAGAATGAATGAAAAAGCAGCAGAAAAAGATATTTATATTACAAACTGATAATATATATATAATAAATAGTAATTAGACTAAATCAAGGTGTCTTAATTTATTTATATTTTTTCATGGTTGGCAAAGTTTTCAAATTCCTTCCTGGAATGCCTCTCAGGTTGTCTGGACATGGTTGCAGTGGAGGGCCAGTTCACCTTCACAGCAGAGCGCCCTCAGCTCAGCTGTGCCGCTTTCTTCATGGCAGAGCCCAATGAAGTGATCAGTGTGGATTATGACAGCATTGACATTGACTGCATGGGAGGAGACTTCATTACTGTAAGCTAACAGCGCTTCTCATGAAACACCTTTCCCCTCCTCTTACACTGAGTAAAATATCACAAGATGGGGAGATGCATCTGGTCCCATTGAGCTTTAAGGGCTTAAAACTTTATTTTATTGCATAATTTTGTATAATTACAGGTAATGACATATGACTTTTTGTGCTTTTGTGATAAAGCTTTTGCTCTGTGTTTTCATGCCACTCAATACTCGGGTCTGTTAACTTGGTTCCTAATTAGACAAAAAGCTCTTTAAACAGGGCACAAACCTGCTTCCTTTAGGTGACCTACCTGAAAAACACTCCCCCAATGATTGCATACTGATGCTCTCTCCGTTCTAAACAGATGCTGATGGTTTCAGCCTAAAGAGTTTAATATTCTTTCCCATCATTAGTAAAACCATCAAGAAATAATTTGTGATTGAATATAAAATTCTACTTAAAGCTTCTGTCTTTTAATATATATCCCATCAAGGTGTTCGACGGCTGGGTGATGAAAGGGGAAAAGTTCCCCAGCACCCAGGATCACCCACTGCCTTTGTTCGAGCGCTATGTGGATTATTGCGACTCTGGATCGCTGAGGAAAAGCGTGCGCTCTTCTCAGAACGTGGCCATGGTCTTCTTCCGCATTCACAGTGCCGGCAGGAGCTTCACCCTGACAGTCAGGAAACACACCAACCCCTTTCGTATGTAGACGAGCATTTTCAGAAGTTAACTCTAAAATTCCCTGCATGTACATAAACGTAACCATTTGAGCTTTCAGCCCATTTACACTGCAATTAATGTGTAATTCAGTGGTGATACTGGCAGCATGGCATGGTGCTTTAGTCATCACTTGCACCATTAGTGGACAGTTTGCCACCACTGTGTCCCTGGATGAGGACCAAGGACAGGCTGCAAATGCTCTCCCACAGTAACATGAAAGGAAAGGGCAAATTAGACGGCTATACTGAACCCCAAATTATTTGATGCTGCTTTTTAAGTGTTTCTGAGATTGACCTCAGTGAAGGCATTACAGTTTTCTTCATTTTCTTTGAAACTACCTGATCTTTACTAATTAGATATAATAATACTAATACTAATACTACTACTACTACTACTACTACTAATAATAATAATAATAGTGAAATAGTCCTTTGAAAAATGCTTGTGTAACAGACCACAACCATATAATTATTTTGAACTTTTGACATTTGTCATTCAGTGCAACAAATTGAAGAAGTAATTTACCACCATTTATATATGAATCATGCATGTACAACCCCACCCTTTAGGTTATGTGTATATTCCTATGCTTATATCTGAACATCCATCAAAGTGATCACATTTGCAACATCCACCCTTGTCTATTTTTTGCAGCCTGCAATGTCATGTCACAGTCACCAGAGGGCAGTTACACAATGGTGATCCCACAGCAGCACAGGAACTGTAGCTTCTCCATCATATATCCAGTAGAGATCAGCATCTCAGAGTTCAGCCTGGGCCACTACAACCACCTCCCCAAGGTAAAGAAAGCCACTAAACACCCTTGAATATTGCTTCAGTGCTTTTAATTCATCTTCACACTGTTTGCTACTATTCAAATACAGTATTACAGGGTTTCTCAGTTTATATAGCAACTCAAACCTTCAGTATAAAGTGATTTTTGCATTGGGAATATTAGTGATTTTAAGTGACCAGACCCCTAAAATCATAACAAATTCAGATCTCATACTAAGGTATAAGGTATATAAGGCATAAGCCACTAGCATGTAGGTTCAAATCAGTTATGGAGTGATTTAAAGGTGAGTCACAACAAGGTGTAGTTCCAAGAGATGAAATGACACCAGACTGCACTTTCTCTCAGCTCTGAAGAGAATATCATGAGCGTAGTGTTTAAGATTTAGGAGTTCATGTTTAATGTTGCAAAAAAAGAAGAAAGAAATGTATTTGAAATATTTAGGCAAAGCTGAAAACTGAAACATCAGCACATGTAAATAGCAACCCTTTAATTTGAATGTATATGACTGGTACACCCAGTGCAACCAGCTGATTCCAGCACTTTTTATAGGAATACGATTGTCAAACATCTACTTTGTTTTGCCCATAAACATTTAGTTCTTTGAATAAGTGACCAAATCTTGATTTAGCTACAGCAGAGATTTCAGGTAAAAAGCAGAAAGACTTGTTTTGTTTTTTGTTTGTTTGTTTTTTGTAAAAATGTAAATAGCTTTTAAAGTGTGCTTGGTAGAACAATTTTTTTACAAACTTAAAATAATTCATCTTAAGATATTATATTAAAAAACACATATTCTCATAGTATATGTTGTCCTTAAAAATTCACTATATGTACCTTTATTGTGCACAATAAGTATTTAGTATTTGTTAATTAGTATTTGGATCACACTCTATGTTGATTTCCATAGAGATCCATGCCCGGATGTGCAGAATCAGGGGACTTTGTACAGCTACTGGGAGGAAATGGCATTGATACATCAAAACTGCTTCCCATTACTGACCTCTGCATTACTTTCACTGGACCAAGTAAGTGCAGACCATCTCTCTGCCTCCCCTTCTCTTTAAATAAAACACCAGTCAAGACTTAAGATTTCTTTTTGCTCTACCTGCAGCCCACATGAAGATTGGCTGTGATAACACTGTGGTCAGGGTGGTGTCCAGCGGGAAGTTTGTCAACCGAGTGTCTTTCAGCTACAGGCTATTAGACAGCCAGGAGCTACAGACGATCAAACTCAACAATGTGGAAGATTTCTGTTTCAATAACTGATCCTAACAGGATCTTATGTGACAAATGTAGCATTTGACTGCAAAAGTTTTTAAAATTACTTTAAGTGAAAGTAACAGTCAGTCCCTCTGATTAGATAAGATGTCTGAGGACATTGAAATAAAAGTGTATGAAAAATAAAAGATAAGAGTCATAGGACTATTGTGATATTACACACTCCACTTTAAATTTCTTTTATATATATATATTTTTTAATTTCATTCATCTTGTTTTAAATACATTTAATTAAGTGTCCTTTTGTGTTTGGTGGAACCACACTTGTTTTTATATGCTTTGAGCGCCCTGTGTACATTTATCAGAATTAGACTTATGATGTTGTTTTGGGAGTTTGTCATCGACATTCTTGATAAGGAATGGTGCTAAAACCTTCTGTTTGTGTGAGTACTGGTGATGTGCTGAATCATGGACATGGAGGGTGAACGTAAAGCGAGGGAGTATGCCATTGCCATTATGAGGGCATTTGATTAAAAAAAAGACCAAAAATGTTTTTTTGTAATAAAATGATATTGCATGACAAAGCACTCAACTGGGGTTTTCTTATTATCAAAAAACGAAAGAAAAAAAATGGATGCTCTTCAATTCAATTCATAAAAAAGTTTGATAATATTGAGCTTGTATGAATTCGAACTGTATTAAATATGAAATACAGCAGTCAGCTTTCAGGTTTTAAGATATTATCTATATTTGACCTTTTGACCCCTACTTTGACCTTGGATTTGACCTTCTTAGTAGCAGGAAATCTGTAATGCTACAATTTTTTAAGCATATTAAAATATTCCACAGATATTATAAGCTGTTGAAGGTATATAACTTTAGCATTTCCTCTAGCTGTGCCCTGTAAAAAAAAAAGCTGCTGATGAAACCAACTTTCTACATGTCATAATACTCTGGGTAATTGATGAAACTGACATTTCTCCTCGTGCATAACATCACACCTTAAAATAACATGTTGGTGTCATAACATAATAATAATAATAATATATTAGAGATATGCAAAGCAGCTGGTATTTGTATCTGTATTTGTTGAGAGGGGAAAAGTATTTGTATTTGTATTCGAGTAAAATTCAAAATAGGCTTAAAAATCCTGTTTTTTTGCGTTACACTTCTAATTAACGTTATAGTGTAAGTATTCTTTAATTATATCCATTATAATAATTATGGATATGCAATATTAGTTGATGTTTTTCCATAAATCCAGCAATTTTCATGTAACAAGGAACGTCATTGAAAAGAAAATAACATAACAGCCATTGCCTCATCCATGGTTAAACCAACAACTAATAAAATACCATTGTGAACATTATGGTAAGTAAGTAAGTAACTAAAATTTATTTATATAGCA
>VUQG01002904.1:2962-17583 GCA_015106755.1 Etia nguti
GGAAAAAAAGGAGAAAAAAAAAAAAAAAAAAAAAAAAAAGAAAAAAAAATACCAAGGTGAGAGGATCAAGCGCCTGTCACAGGGTAATAAAAACAAACCGGAACCCAGCTTGTGCGAGAGGAAAGAGCGGGACGCCGGGACGACCTTAAGGTTTCAACACTGAGGTTATTTTTATTGTCGCTGTTACTGATAGCAAGGTAAATGTCATGTTTTGGAAAAGAGCTGCCATTATCTCAGTCTTAAGGTTAACAGCAACAATGTGGAGCTTAAAGAGGAGAGTGAGTTCAGCAGCAGTGTGATGGTGGTCCTAATGGTGATGATTATTTTAAAGACGGGCTATATGTGGATATTTGCCTGAAGATGCAGTAGTAAAGCTAATTAGGCTGAGTAGTTTCGAGTCGCTGGAAAACAGTCGGTAGCAGGAGCCCGACAATTTCCCACCAGAGTGAAGTCAACAGTAGCCTCATCAGGTCGACCGTATCGCCAGCTGCTCCAATCAATTCTTCCTAGTTAACACCCACGGCGCCACATAATGAAATAATTATAACTAGACGGGGAGAGTATCTTGTTGATTTGCAGAATTTTCAATCTCATTTGAAAAAGGGGATTAGCTTTGTCAGTCGCAACCGAAGCCTACACTAGCTCAATTACGCCAATGTACGACATTAAAAAAAATAAAATATAAGAAAGATTTTTAATTAATTCCGAAGATTAGTTATGATCTTTGAGATTGCATTTGTTAATGGAGTTATGGCACAGTGTTAGAAAAGCTCTCAGTGCGAGGGAGACCGCTGCTCTGCTGAAGGCCTGCCTTTGTAAAATCCACCCTCACTTGATCCAATCAATTCTGGATGCAATGCTGAAAAAATATTGTCATCCATGCCAAGTGGGGGAGGTGAGTTTATTTAAATGCCTGATTTCATTCCTGAGATTTTTGGACTAATTTTATGTAAAAAGAAACAAAAATCACAGAGCATGACTAATCAGAATCATATTAAAATTCCAAACATCAAGTTTTTAATCTTCAAATTGTGGGGCTCAAGCATTTAAAAAAGAAAAATAACTAGCTCAAGGGTAGCTTTTAACATCAGCCCTCTTTAGAGATTCCTGAGCTTTACTGTCAAGTACAAAGAGAACCTTTGAAGCTGTACAAGTGTTCTAAGCTTGTATTCTAGTGCTTTCTAAATTATCAAGTTTTCTCATAATCAAGGTAAGTTTTTGTTTTCCTGTTTTCTGACGAAGTTATTCGCTTGCATGCATTAATTTTCAATGGATAACACATGAAAAACAAAATAGAAAACTAGCCTGCAGGCACTCATTCATATATAGTAAAATCAGTGAGCACACTAATCAAAGCAAATCACTGCTCTCTCTATCTGCTAAATTAAGAGTAATTAGTTAAAATTGTTGCCTTGCCTTTGACGAGATAGAAAAACCAAAAGGCACCTTTGGCTGCTCCTTTATTTCCCAGGGGGTCACCACAGTGGATGGATCCACATGTTTGATTTGACGGATATTTTACACCAGACACCCTTCCTGATGCAAGCTTTATCAGACCTTGGAACTGGCGGTAGGAGTGCACTAGCTTGTGACCCCCTGAGGCTGGTTTGTGCTTCTTCCTGGAATTGAATCGGGGATCATCAGTTTTGTAAGGTGAATGCGTTAACCACTACACCACGGATAAACTGTTAACTGTACTTGCTTTCATTCCTGTATCATTGTAAATACATCACATTCTCCTTTTTGTTAACAAAAAAGTTTAAAAAATTGATTTTCATCAGTACAATGTTTACAAGTGTTATGTTGTCTTGTTAGCATTCATCTGTATTAAAGACAATTGAACTAGTTAGCTGTCTGATGAGTTTCTTTTGCTGCAAACTTTTAATTTTAATCACCACTGGACTTTGCAAACAGTGCATTAGCTAAAAAAAAAACCTCTCAGTGCTACCCTGTCATCTAAATATAGCTATGAAGTCTGGTTTTGAAAAATGACTGAAATGCTAAACTCAACGGTTCAAAATGGTAAATCACAAAAAAACAAATAATGTCACTTACTCCATCTTTTTATATAGTCTACATAAAAGATGGATGTAATCAGAAACTCAATAGGAGCATTAGAAAGGGATGAAACGGGTCAATAGATTCTAAAAATTGGAAAGAAGAGGATGAAATTGCTGTAATGTAAACAAATTATTCTACTCAGTTGTTTTAAATACAGTGCTGTATGCCCCCCATATTTTCCTTTTCTGTTCTGTTTTCTTATGAAAAGCCCTTCACAAACAAACCTGATTTTTTTTTCTTTCCTCTGTTTTGAAATCACCGTGAAGATCTCTCCCACCAGAACTGCCCCAGCTGACTCACCACGCTGCTGCGGCTTTCCTGAATTCATCAATTCCAACTGGTCTCTTCTCAAACACCCGGCCCGAACCTGCGCAGAGTCTTTTATTGTACAGCACATCCGCTGCTTTGTTTGTTGGAGATGTCCGGTGACTATTGTGATGGAAGGTATTTGATTCTTACAGCTGCTTTTATGTAAAATGGCAGGGTAGTGCATGGCATGTCTGTCTTCAGAACAAACAACAGAAAGGTCCTGTCAAAAGGACAAAGCCTCTGGAGCCTCAACAGTTTGACAGATGTTTTTATCAGTCCACTGGTATATGTTAGCAATTTTTCCTTACTGCTACAGAGAAAGTACTTTTTTACAGTTATTAAGTGTTGAATTTATGCAATATTTGAACAACTGTTCCCGCACAGTACAGTTTGCACAGAAAACGACAGATGTCTGACTGATCACACATCTGGGGATGCCGAACAAGCAAGTGAGAGTTAACAGATGAATCTATAAGTGTGTTTGTGTGTGTGTGTCTGCCCATGTGTTTCTCTCTCAGGGAGCATCAGAGTGCTTTATCTGTCATCATAAGGACAGAGACAAAGGCTGCCGCAGCTAGGATACTCAGAGACACAGTCGCCTGTGTGTTTTGGGGTTTAGGGATGTGGTGACAAAATATAATATATCGCCAGTATGAAAAATGTCGGAGGAGATATTTACAAGTGTCAATCAAATACGAATCTTGAGATGTGACTCTGAATTTTCCTGCAGTGACATCACCATGTCTTAAAAATAGTTGGAATTATGTTCCTTACAAATCTCTTAAAGTGTAATTTCAGGGTATAAATAAGTCAACTCTGTGCTTTCAGTGCTGTAACTTGCCGATGTGAATCGGAATAGAAAGAGAAGCCCTGGAGTTACAGAGATTTGAAGTTTTCAGGGTCATTTATTTAAATTTTACACAGCTACTATACAAGTGTTGGTGAAAAAAGAAAAAAGAACGATAGCTTATTTCAGCCAGTGGAAAAAATATTACAGCATGGGTATAGGCATCCCACACAAAAGTTTCCCACTGCTCACCCCGGCAGTGTAATCAGACTTACGGAGCATTGTGTCTCCCAGAGTGTGCAGAGAAGCTCTTTTCTGACTGTCTACAGGACACCTCTGCGTGTGTGTATTTTAACTTTTTACTTATATTTGCATTTTAGTGTTGAATTGTTATTTTTATGATTTATGGCAGCGATGCTTTGAAAGGGCAGCCCAGCAGAATAAAAATGTGCTCTTGTAACATGAGCACTTAGATTATTTTTTCAGCTGAAGAGATGTTTATATTTGCATTTAATGTAATGTAAAGACATTACTTTTTTCATTGAATATTAACTTTACACATCATTTGCTTTTGTTTTCGCTACAGCTGCTGCAAAGGTGTTAATTATAGCGGTGCTTGTAAGTCTGTCCCTGTGTGTGTATGAACAGTGTTCCTGTTCCAGAGAATAAATGTGCAGATCGTGATTGGTTTGGTAACTGCTGGTCTTCAGCAGCAAAAATAATCCTATAGCAGCTACATATGGAATGGAACAAACGTGAAACCACCATAGTCTGGTTTTTCTTTCTTATGCTTATTATATCATCTATAGAAGCAATCACCTTAGAATCACAATGCTGATATCTTACATAGTCAACATAATGAATAAAAACCTGAAATTTGGACATGTTTAAGCTTTGTCTTTGCTTCAGTAATATGCAAAAGTCTTGAGCAACAACACATTTCTTTATATTTTGGTTAATTTTGATGATTAATGCAGACATATATCTGTATTAGGCAAAAATACAGTTTGTACAATTCTAAGAAGCTTCAAAGTCAATATTTAGTATGACCACTTTGATTCTTCAGTTAGCAATTATCTTAGGCAAAGTTTTGTGTTTTTTCTTTAAGTAGTCTTCAGCAATAGTTCTCCAAGTTTATCTTGATGGACATTCAAAGCTATTCTTTGGATGTTGACAGCCTTTAGTTCCATTCTCAGTCAAGATGAACCCACCCTGCTTCAGTAATGTTGAGGTCCAGGCTCTGGGTAGGCCATTCCAGGACTGTTTCACATTGTGAGCTTTTCTATTCAGATATGCTTTTACTGTATTGGCAGCATATTTGGGATCATTGTCATGCTGAAAAAGATGGTAGATCAAAATCTGATTGCCCTTTTCTGTGATCATAATTCGGAATTCAACAAGCTCTACCACACAGAACCTCTAACATCTTTTAGAGATGGCTGTAGAAACTCACTACCTACCTCCATGCATATTGGTGACTATTTGAACCAAATTTTTAAAAATTTGGATTCATTCCTCAATAAGACCTGTTGTTACTGATTTGCATGCCAGTTCTTTTGTAATTTTACATACCTCAGCCTTTTCTCCCTTTTCTCTGTCAGTGGTTTATTGACAGCCACCTTTCCGTTGGGACCATTTCTGATGAGACTTCAGCGAACAGAAGATGGTCAGATCTTGTATCGCTTAAGTCCTGCATCAGGTCTTTACTGGATTTTTTCCCCCTATTTCATCTCTTCCAAGCCAGCAACTTCTTTTGTCCCACACTTTCTGTTAAATGAGTGAAATAAGCAGCCAATGTCCACAGAAAAACTTTGAAAGTCCTCCAGAAAACTTGGAGAACTACTGCTCAAGACTAAGGAGCTTGAAAACGTTTAACACGTTTAATGCCCACTAACATCTTGGGCCATTGACCTCAGTAAGTCACATGATAGGGTGGGGCAACGTCTCACAATGGGTTCACCCGAAACCTTGGTTGATTGTGACCCACACCCATTTTCACACCTTGGCTCGTGTGATTAGGCAGAGGATCAATATCCATGACCCTCTTTGGGACACTTCCAGTAGAGCTTAAAAATCTGGAACTCTCCACCATTTGCTCTTAGAACTGAAGAAGTTTCTCAGATGAGAGGTGAAACGTCTTCAAGAAACACTACAATGACCTGGATGACTGAGAACCTTCGCAGACATACTGCTCAAGACAACTTCTAAAAATTACTTCTAAAAAATGGCTTAAGACTTTTGCACAGTATCGTATAATAACATGCTGAAAAATGTATGAGATTCTTATCCTGTGTTATGCTATGCTTGCCGCCACGGTACAACAGGCATATTTGAAGTGGATCAGATGGACAGATGTTGAGAAACCCAATCAACACACACCTTCATTTATCAGAGAGTTGGCGTCAGTCTCTTTTGTAGAACAAAAGTGCATCTCTACCAGGTTGTTTGTTTTATTGACTGCTGTTTTCCTGGGGTACAGACACCAGCCTCAAACAAACAAACCGGCATGCTCGATAGAAGCCAAAAAGGCTTTCAGTGTGTGTTATCCTGAACAACTTTGCTCACTCATCTGCCACTACTGTCTCCCCGATTAGGGAAAAGCAAACAAGAAAGCAAGGTGACAGCTGAGGCTTAGCTGGGTAAGGGATGCGTGTTGCTGAAGTGCACAGACTCATGTATGGAGGATAAAAAACTATGGAAGTAAAAGTAAATGTGGAAATGAATATGCTGTCAATATCATTGTCATACAGACCCTGAAGTCCACCAGCTGGCTTTGTTCTACAGTAAGCCACCCATTCGTGCAAGGCAAGATGATGACCACTGCTCTGCTTTATTGCATCAGTTGACTTTTTCTTTCCTATAATGACCATAAGGTTTATTTTTATTCATGAAACTAAACCCCAGTTATTGCAGTCACTTCTAATTTTATTCTTTTTTATAGTCTGTAAGCCACAGTAACTCTGCTATGCTGAAAATCATAAAACATTAAACCATAATTTACAATACTATAAAATTATTTTGATTTCTTCTTCCTACTGCTGTCATACACATCTGTTGTTAGAAGGTAGAACTGTTTTCAATAGGGTTATTCTCTCAAAATGCAAAAATAACAATATTCCCAGCTAATTTATTTAAATAAATCACTCTTTTAGCAAAATTTAAATCAGTTTTCACCCAATTAGACAGTATTTGTAGATTTCTAAACAAATTCACACTCACTAAAGCACATTATGCACAGCGATTCACTTAATTAACGGTAATTAAATACAATTATAAAATAGATGTTATTTGTTAAAGGTATGTTTTGTACATTTCTCTGTTTTAAGAATAGTTTAAAATTTTGCAAAATTAACAAAAGCCATCTACAACGTCTTAAAAAACATCTGCTGTGAATTCATGTCTAAAATATCTACGTATTATGTTGAAGAGCTATCAATAGAGGATGAGTCAGGACTGGACTGTGCAGTTCTGTAATACCATCTTGTACCATAAGATGGTGCAACGACAAATTCCTCTTTACAATGTTAGGCTAACAAGAAAAGGGCTAGAAAGAAAAAAATAAAAAGTCAACAGCTACCGTACTGTATATGTTTATTAAAATTCAAAAGAACGTAAATAAAACATCTCAAGACATGCACTGGAAAACAGAAGTGAAGCAAATAAGACAAAAGATTCCTTCACAACAATGTGACAGATTTAATAAGGACATACAGAAAACGGAGGATAGCACTGTTGCTTCACAGCAAGAAGGTCCTGAGTTCAATTTCACCATCAGGCCGGGGTCTTTCTGTGTGGAGTTTGCATGTTCTCCCCATGTTTGCATGGGTTTTCTCTGGGTACTCCAGATTCCTCCCACAGTCCAAAGACATGCAGCTAGTGGGGATAGGTTAACTGGCCCTGCGACAGGCTGGTGACCTGTCCAGGGTGTAACCCTGCCTCTTGCCCTAAGACAGCTGGGATAGGCTCCAGCCCCTTCCCCCCCCGAAAAGGATAAGCGGAAGAGAATGGATGGATGAATGGAATGGATGAGCATACAGAAAACAACTACTAAAAGCTATTGCTGCTAAAGGTAGTACTACAAGCTACTGAATCATGGGCTGTGCTTAATTTTTCACAGTACTGTATAAAGTCATATGGCAACTTTATTTTGACTTTACATATTTTGTTCTGTATTTTTTCTCATACCAGTGAGGGTGTAGTGAAATATTCAACATCACACCATAACACCACAGTGATCTACACTAAACATAGTAATGTTTCTGTAAAACAACTGCACATCCACTAGTCGGATAGACAAAGCCACACTAATGTAAGCTACATGTAAAATTGCCTCTACTAGAACATAAAATATGAACAGTAAGTGACTGCAATGGCTGACCCCAGGGTGGTGAAGCAACCCGCTCACAGTAACATTTTAACAAACAAACAAACAAAGGACTAAAAGAAGCAAACGGCCCCGACCGGCATGGTTCAGAACACACACACACACACTGCACCCAAAACATACTCAACTGTGTGGATAATCAGACGAGTCGCTGCAGGCAGTGTAAATATTCAGTCCTCTTGCAAAGAAGCCATGTGATAAATCTGTTAGCATTAGGGTCAGTAATGCTGGTTCATAAATGCCTGACGTAAACCTTTACCGTCTTAGTTTCTATATCAAATACCCACAACATGCAGAAATGCTAGAAAAGAGCAAGTCTGTCGAGTTTAGAACCTTTCTGCTAAACACACAGATTGTTAGCAATACAAAGAGGAGACAAGAAAGAGATAAAGCGACTCACAGATGGCATTCAGCAGAGAATATTTTGCTCGGGGCCAATGTGTGAGACCTCTGTATGCTCAATTCAAAGAATGTCATTTGTCTAGTTACTCAACAGAGCACTGTAGCAACAGAACATTCTGTAGAGCATGTGTGCGTGTGTACCTCAGCCCACCCTTGATATTTTCCTTCCTGTCACTCAACAGCTTGGCACTAAAGGCAAAAGTCCTTGACCCACACCCACCCGGCAACAATACTCTTTTGTAGCTCAAAATATTTGGTTTAAAAATATATTTGACACACTCTTATTGTTGTACTTTTTGTTTTGTTTTGTTTTGCTCTGCGTGAGCCCAGTTCACCAAAATGCCCACAATCTGAAGTTTGCCTTCAAACAGCCTTCTGTCATTTTGAATGCCAAATGTAAGTGTTCCACGACGATGAAGCATCAAACAGCAGTTTTTCACCAACTCATTTATTCCTTTCTAATTGACATGAAGCTGCTACTTTATCCTGCCAAAGTAATAAGCTAATGCTCTCTGGCATTGACTGTTTGCTGTTTTCTGTTGATAGTCCTGAAGTGCATGATACTCACTGGGGTAATTAATCATTCAGTCAAACAAACAAGTATACCAAGAAACAGAGAAACATATATACATAAATAAATATTGTATTTGTTTAGCCTGGCAGCCATTAATAACACAAGTACTTTTCCATATATTTTTTGTAATCATGAAAATTTGATATATAATAATTGAATTAAAAAGATGACTTTCTGCATTAAATTACAGTTACATTTTAGAGCAAGGGGGTCTAACATCTAAGGCTTTTCCTATTAGATTTCACTAGATATACTCTAACACTTGGAATATATTAGAAAGAAATTGTATAGTTAGACACTGTAATTTATCCACTGTATAAACTGCATTCTTATTTCTGGAACTGCCTACCTGCTAGTCTGAAGCACATTTAAAGTTTTCTGTACAACAAGTCCTGGTAAAAATTTGGCCAGAACACCACACACTGACTATGACTATGTATTAACTGTGCATATAGTACAAGAACTCAAATTATAAAAATTGTTGTGTTTTTAGTAGTTTTTTTAGGTATGTGTTTGCCTTAAGTACTCATTTACCACATTTAGTACTCTGTTACATTATTATATCTTTCAATGCCACTCAAGGGACTGGTGTTGGAAAATAACTTGGGCTAAAGACACATGTACAGAACATGGGGACCCAGTCTCTGAAACTGCCGGTGTTTTTCTGTTCTTGACCCTTCTTCAGCTCCTTTCAGCATCTATTCTGACATAAACTATGGGTGAAAGAGGTCATTCGGTGTTGAGGCATAAAAACTGGCAACGCTGTTCTTACTCAGTAACCCAGTACTGCTGTGAATACTGTGCAACCTATGTGGCTAAAGATATTGTTAATTTCAAAGAAAACAAGTATATTATAAGGATTCGTCATGGTCACTGTAGCTTATTTTATGGTAAACTTTTGGACATCAACTTTTAAAGTCTAGTCCAAATATAAAGCAACTTACTTGACACTCAATTGCATAGATAACCATTAATGACTATGATGGACGTCTCAGGCTTTAATTGCCTAGGTAAACTTCTTGTACTGTTTCTTTTTAGTCTTCTAGACTTTAACCTTGATAATTTATTATTTAACTTTCTGCATTTGATATTCTTTATTATTAATATCTACAGTAAGTATATTTTAACAGCAGCTTATTTTAAAATATAGGGGTTATTTCCCCTACTGTAGATATTAAATGAGTCTCATCTGAATTTGCAAGTTTGCTTATTTAAAATAAATGGACCAGCTCAAATTATTATGGTTACTTCATTTTAATGGAGGGTGACACAATATCAACTAAAAATTCAGAAAAAACTAATTACAGTAAAGTAATTGATTGAAATAAGTATTTGATCCCCTACAACCCAGCCTATGTAAGACAGATTAGAATCAGTCAGTTACAGGTAATCCTGATCACACCTACCCACAGAATCAATGTCTTTGATTCCAACCTCTCCACCACCATGGCCAAGACCAAACAGCTGTCAAAAGACATCAGGGACAAGACTGTAGACCTTCACAAGGCTGGAATACGCTACAAGACCATCAGCAACAAGCTTGGTGAGAAGGTGACAACTGTTGGTACAATTATTCAGAAAGTCGGGAATAGAAAATATGGAGGAAAAGAAAAGTATGACCCAAAGAGCATCATCCCAACAGTCAAGCATGAAGGTGTAAACATTAAGCTCTACTGCTGTTTTTCTGCTAAGGGTACATGATAACTTCACCGCATCAAGGTTCCAAAGGATGGGGTCACGTACCGTAAAGTCTTGGATGAAAACCTCGTTCCTTCAGCCAAAACACTGAAAATTGGTGGTAGATTGGTCCAGCATGAGAATGACCCAAAACCAAAACCACCAAACAGCAAGAAATAATTGACTAAATAAGAAGAACATTAAGATCATGAAATGGCCTAACCAGTCTCCAGTCCTATAGAAAATCTGTGGTGGGAGCTGAATCTTTGAGTTGCCAACCAATAAACCTTAAGTATTTAGAGTTTCTGTAAAGAGGAGTGCACCAAAATCCCCCCTGAGATGTGAGTAAACCTGGTGGTCAACTAAAGAAACTGCTTACTGCTGTACTTGCCAGCAAGGGTTTCTCCACTGAGTGCTAAGTCATGTTTTGCTTGCGGATCCAGTACTTATTTCACTCAATGACATGCAAATCAACTTATAACTTTCATGTATTGTTTTGCTTCTGGATTTTTGGTTGATTTTTTTGTCTCTCTCCATTAAAATGAAACTACCATAAAAAATGAGACACTGCTCATTTCTTTTTAAGAGAAAACTTACAGAATATATACATTTGAAGCTGACAATTGCTTTTTATGCAATATGTCAAAATATTGCGGATGTAAAATCCTTCATTTGGCATCTTTGGCACATTCTAATAAAACCACCCCAAATCTAAACACAACCATCACTCCCACAGCTATCAGCAGATGTAGATGCACCTTTTCACTTGCATGGCCCTTGTATATGCCTTTTGTTAGCACTCCCCTTGATCTAAATTATCCATCCACCTTTTCATATCCAGCCATCTATTGCTGCAATCATAAAAAAAAGCAAGCATATGTTTGAATGTATGACATATAGACTTTTAGTGATGCTCTTAATTTGAATGCAGATGGAGCCATCCAGACTCTTAACAATGAAGGGAAATGGACGAGCTCCAATTATGCCATGCTACATGAAGAGGAGGACTCATTAGGATCATTTTAGTTTTCTGTTGCTTAAGAGGGAGTCATTTGAATCATTACATATCATGGTGCTTGACTTAAAAGGGGATTTTTTCATCATTATGTCTTTGAACCACACCAATAAAGTACCGCAGTGCATTATGTGACTACTTCTTTTATGAAGTAAATGGCTCTGCTGTTTCACACAAATCTGTCTCATGCTGGGGATTTTTCATAATAGCTTACATGACTCTGGGAGCAGTAAATCGCTTATGAAGCCGTTCATATGCTAGTGTTCACCCATTAGACTAACTCGCTTGGTAGCTTTTCTTATTGGGATGTGCTCACTATTAAAAATGCTAATGCTAATAATAATAATAATAATAATAACAATAACAATAACAATAACAATAATAACAATAACCATTCATTCCTTTTTCTTGCCCACTTATCCTACAGCTGTCCCCGTCGTAGTATTTGTACTGCGGTGCCAAAGCTCAGTGAAATGTGTCTTTGCGTCTCAAAACAGAACCAGTGGCAATTAGCTGTGCAAGTCCACACATCTTAATTGAATATGCCTCCAGCTATGGCCAAGCTTGTGATTGTCAAGTCAATGGAAAAATCTAACTAGTGCAGCGTCTCTGGCACTTTGTGGTTTGTGTGTGTCTGTTTGTCTGCTGTAACCTAAATTGCTTAGAGTCACATCTGTGTATTGCAGTTCTTTCTTCAATATTGGATATAGGCCACACAGTCAACCCCTCTCAGTTGCCCTTTGGATCTCTCTGTCTCTTATAAAATAAGTCGGGTATACAGAGGGTGGTTTCATGATAACCTTGTGTTAATGTTAGTCTGATATACTTAAAAAACACAAAAGTAAAATAAAAAAATACAAATATTATGACAACAATGTACATACGATAACATTGTAATTGTGTTATTGTTCTTTCTATATGCTTTCGTAAAGACACGAGTACCAATTCTCACTACCTTCTAATGGAGCAGACATGCTACAAAATAAAAAAAATGGGTATCACAAAATCTGATATTGTGATGGCCAGCTTACACAAACTTATAGGGATGTAAGTAATGGTGTTACATGGTGCTGCATGGTCATTGGCTTATGCTATTTTATAACATGCTATTATTTATTCTACAAAATGGTAAAAAAAAATATCTATTAAAAAATTACATTAAAACTGAGCTTGTAAAAAAAACCCAACAATAATTGATGTAGTAAGTTTCTTTTAGTTATTAGAATTCTTTCATTAATACTAAAAAATATCTTATTTAAGATACAAACACTAATTAAAAAACACCAGTGTAGATCAATTTGAATATAGGGCCTGGAATAAAATATTTCCAGAAATATTACATGATTAATTTTTCAGAGATTTGTGTATATTTCCTTTCTAATCAGCGAGCTCGTATTAGGTGGGCGGGCTGACGAAGTTATTTAACTTTCTCACAAATTATTTTGGCATTTTAAACCAACTGTACAATTTTAGGTTAACTTAGTTTGACTGGAAGATTCTTTGTTTAATGCCCGTTTTCTGTCATCTGATTAAAATACTAAATATATCATTGAATTATGCTGCTTAAATACATTCACATGATGACAGGGACTATATGGCGATAAATATATTATTATACAAAAGCCATTGAAAGAGTAGTAAATCCAACAATGGCAATGCTTTTCCTCCATTTGCTTCATTGCTCACATTTCTATGTGCTAGGCAATATTGAGGATTTGTAAATTATGGCAGGCAAAATGGTCAAATGTGCTCCTCACTGTGTACAGTCAGTGTGCAGCCAGCTAAACCCTGGTCAGTCCCTGTCCTGCCGTCTGGCCCAGACGAACAGCAGTGATGCATCAGCGCATATGACTAGACAGGGCATTCTTACACCCACCAGGCTACTGCTGTGTAGCATGGCGTGGAACAAAAAGGCAGAGAGAGAGAGAGAGAAACAGAAAAAGTGCTTGTTCTCAATCTGACCCCTCTAGTCTACGTGAATGTCAGTGTTAAATGAGAGGCAAATGAAAGTCAAGCTTTTCAATGCAGGAGCAAGCACACAAATTCATGCTGGGATCCCTTTTTCTTTTTCCTTTTTAAGATCTTTACACACAACTTAGGGAAAGTAAGGCAAATTCAATTGATTTAACGGTTTTGACTCAGTGGTTTTACTGTAATTAATACGTTTCATTTAAAAACTATTAATTAGCAAGGCTCCGGGGTCACTGCTACATGTGACATAAGGATATTTTATTTTTTTAACCAATCAATCCACTTCATTTGAAGTGATTCTAGACGCACAGACAAGAATGGTAATGAGGCTATTACATGTTCCTGTTTTGTACATTACCATTAAATTGGATTTCTTTGTTTTCAGTGTGACACTGACTACATTTTGTGCCCATGTTTGATCTCTTTTTCTCTGTTAAAATTATCATTAGAGCACACTGAACTGGCTCTCACTGCTTTACATTCACACACACAGATTGAAGAGGATAGCCACACTTTAATGGTTTCTTTTTCAGTGGACAATGACAGAACGTTTAAATACATCTACCGTATATAGTATTCAAACAATGTCCCCTATAAACTTTTAAGTAGTGGAGGTATGCTACTTTTTTATTCATTTTAATTAGTTGCATTGAGTTTTCAGCGCTTTTTAATCTCAAAATGTAGCATTGATTTCTTTTAGTGTTTTAGTATTCTCTAAAAATAGGGGAGAGAGTCTCTTTACAGTAGATGAAGACTCATTGGACGGTTTATGTTTAAATTCGAGACTTCAAGACAGTTTTCAGATTCAGAATTGTTGTAAAAAGCTAAATAAATGGTTACTTTCCAATCCACTTAGCTTAAAGTGAACCTGTTATGCTAATCTTCAGCTCCATTGTTTTATACTTGGGCTAGAATACAGCAGCCTTACATGAGTCACAGTTCAAAGTAATCATTATTTTGAACTGTACTCGCCAGTCCATCCACTGCCCCTTGTAAATGAAAGATTTCAACACCAGGTGGATGAGATTCCTAGGCTCACATAGCTCAATGTCTAAGGGTTTTTTCACACCTGCGGTGTTTAGTCTATTTGAGATAACTGTATTAGGGATATCTAGTCCAATGACATCATACAGAGCCAAGAAGAGAAAAAAAACGGTCTGAAACCAAGTGTTCAGAGCATCCAGAAGGCTGTGCCTTTGGCAGCATCCCCTCCACATGCTTTCTTTTTCCTGTCATCCACACCTGTGAAATGTCAGACTTCAAGGGCTATCCGTTCTCCAAATGGCCAATTTAGTACTTTTACTCTAGAATCTTTTACCACCATTCAGAGCATTCATGGTTTACTTCTGTTGCTCCTGCTTGCTGCTTACAATGAATTACAAAATTGAACTCTGTGTATTTCCTACACAGAAAAGATTGTATGCTGTTTATAAAGACTACA
>VUQG01002904.1:18533-33587 GCA_015106755.1 Etia nguti
CTCACCAATTTGACGACAAGCTGATCTGTCACAAGATCTACCCCCACTGTGCTGATCTGTCTGCGGATTCCTCCACCCCTCACACACGCCCCCCCCCCTCCTCTCGGAGTTACATCACTCTCTCAGAAGTTGTTGTCACCTAGCAGAACATTGCTCGGTGGTCTGTTCAGCCTGCAAACTGGTACATGCAGCTGACAAGCTGTTAGTCTTCAGATATCCTCTCATCAAAAGCCAGAGCACGCAGGCTGACTCTGCTGCGCTGTTTTTGGGAGGGGGGGCGTTCACAGAAGCAGGTAAGACTTTGCACACGTGCTCACTTGAAAGCGACGACACCTCTCTCCTCTGGTGATTAAATGGTTTCACGGTGCCGCCATAATGCACAGAGTGCATTTTCATTAGGCTCTCAGGGTGAACGCATGGAGCACAAGAGGAAAGAAAAGATGGCGGGGGGGGGGCAAATAGGGCAGAGTGCCAGAGAACCTAAACAAATGCAACGCTCGCCACGCGGCCCTCAGGGAGAGCTCGAGCGGTAAACACATTTTTGCAGAGCGCTGTATTGCTTTTCACAATTACCGGTAAACAAAACCAGGCCTTCCTCAGCAAGGTCTTAGGTATTCTTGTGTAATTTTCACTAATCTTTCCTCCAAGGTTGTTGTCGAGAGAGAAAGCTCATCTGACCCAGAAACTAGCGGCCAATAATGGGCGTAATTAACACAGCGGGAAAAACTGATATGATGTTCGTGCCGCACATACCCTCCACCCATCTCTATCTTTAACCCTTCTCTCCGTGGCATTTTCTCAAAACCTGAGAAAATGAGCGCTCACCCCTCCCTCCCCCACCCATCCAGCTCCTTCTTTCTTTACTTCTCCGGGTTGCTTCTCTCTTGTATATCTTTTGGCCTTCACGCTCTCGCTGTATCTCTCCTCTGTTCCCCTTTCTGCATTTCACACATGCACTTGATACATCTTACATGCTCCCCACAACTTTCCGCATCTTTCTCCAGTTCAACAGCGCCACCCGGTGTCTCAGCCCCTGAACAGTATTTTTTTTTTTTTTACATAACCATTGTTGATGAGGTTTTCATTTTGAACATCTGCTCATATCTCATTTTTTTCCCTCCCCTCCCTCATTAAGGCTGTTAGATTTTATTGATGTCAGCTTTGCCTGCATATTAATGAATTATTTGTGTGCCCACCACAACAAGTTTGATTAATTGAACAAGACTTTTTTTTTTTTGAGGTAGCATCTACCATGACACTTTTTTTTTCTCGCCCTGTCACCCCATAATAACTATAACGCAAGCTGTTGGTATAGCAACTTGTGTTGGATATGTGGGGCTAAGCTTTGTATGTGACATGAATCTGTAAAACCTCCAGACATACAACCAAGAGTACTATATAACACTATGTACTATATATAACTATATAACACAACACTTGAGGTGCCACAGGAAATGCTAACAAACACCAATGGGGGCAAACATCTATCAGGTTATCAGAATCAGAATTTGTACACAACCGACAAATTTGTCTCAGTGGCTTGGCAAGAAACACTGGTACAGAAACTGAATATTTATATAAAAGTACTGAGAGATATTACAATAGAAATTAAGAAATATGTAAAGTTTATGAAAGGGAAAGGGTTCATGGGAAAACATCAAACCTGCCTGTGACACATCCTTCACTGAAAACTCAAAAGCTTTGCAATTGGCCAAAGCAAAGGTCTTTAGATCAAGCTGATCTTATTACATTTCTTTCATTTGTCAAAGTAAAGCAACGGGAAATGTGAAAAAGGCGCCAAAATCAAAATAGTGGACTTCCTGATGGGTGTGGGTCATGGTACATGTGCTGTACCAGTGTACCAGTAATGCGACGTGACAATAAAAGCGCTTTGCTTTGATTTAGATTTTGGGTACATCCTACAATATTATATGTCCTTTTAGAGTTTCAGGTATTTGTGAACAATCATTTTCACCAGAATCTACAGCTATGACATGATGTGTGAGTAGGGATATGACTACAAACCTCTGTATAAAGACATAAACCTCTCCTTTAAAGCTTTTTCTTGTTTTTTAGGCACTACGTCAATAGTAAAACTTGTAAAATGCTGCCCCCTTGTGGTCACAGTTTTGTTTCATTTTTCCAAAAGAATCATAAATAATGCACCTTTAAAATATTTAAAGTAAAAGTACTGATTAAGTACCATAATATGCAATATATTCTTGGATGTTAATTAGCCTGTTGATTTATTAATGTGTCTTACATACAGCTGAGCAGCTTCATCTGTAAGAATACATCATACGATGTTTCTTATTCCTTTTTATACCAGACTTCCCTTCAGTGCAGAAAAGGCTTTCCTTGTGTGCCGGTGTGTATGTGTGGCTGGGTTGAGGGTCAATGCACCCTTAATCCGTTTAATTTACTAGGCAAATTGAAACCGTTCCTCTCATACTAAATATTCAGCCCTCGGCCTGAGTCATTTATTTAGATACTGCTAATATGAATCATTTATGGCCTGAGATTTTTTTTATTTTGTAGATTCTTTAGAGAATCTACTTTATGGATTAACTGAATTCCTGAAGTACCATATGTTCAACATGGAAAATAGCAAACATATGGCATTCATCGTCAATGAGATACTAAGGAGTGACTTTGAAACTATAATAGGTGTACATGTAATTTCATTGCATTATCTGTGTAGAGAGACTGGGTCTGGTGTTACATTTATTAAACTCGGAAGTTGGAAGCTTGTGAATTCTGATCTAAAAAAACATGATTCCTTATGCCAAATGTCAAATCGACATGGCTGACAGCTTCTTTGGCATTTGGCGTATGAAGTAGCTTAATCAAACGTTTCAATTTTTTAAGCTGATGGAAAAACGCCATTTCTCTTTTGCTTTCTGCAAAGAGAGAAAAACATCTAGAAAACATTCCAACACGCTGACCCTTAAAGAAAAAGTTTGCCATCTCACAGTGTAATACACAGTATCCATCATTGGGCCCCTGGAGGCGTTTCATGATGAGGTGTTGTAATACAGCTTGTGCTGTGGCCGTTTCCCCTTAACCTGCATCATCCGTTTGTAATTGTGTGTGTGGTTTCATGCGTTTCCCATAAGGGCGTGTTCCTGAAATCCCCTTAAGAGACTGAAAGTGAAATTCTGTTTATTAGAGACAACAGCTTCCATCAAATAAACGCCTGAGTAGGAGGAAAGCTGGCCAAGCTATAATAAAATAATGAATAATAATGATGCGTTATGATATGCTGGGATATGTATCCAGATTGACGGGACATTGACAGGACAGGGGCCTGAACTCTTCAGTTGCTTCAATTGACTAAGGTGACTGTCAACATGTGTCCTGAATCACGATATAGACACACAGTTGACCCTATCACATAATGTATGTTAAATATGCAGATCTAGATAAATCTAAATAATCTTATTTAATCAGTAGCATCTCAATACCTCTTTGGACGTCTTGTTCGATTGTTGAGTGAAGTCAAATGGTTCCTGGATCCTGATCCCTGGATCCTCAGTT
This sequence comes from Etia nguti, assembly GCA_015106755.1. Classification (NCBI taxonomy): domain Eukaryota; kingdom Metazoa; phylum Chordata; class Actinopteri; order Cichliformes; family Cichlidae; genus Etia; species Etia nguti. The sequence continues at coordinate 22,071 of VUQG01002904.1, forward strand.
CTGGTAAGTCCAAATCCTTGGGAAAGATGCAGAACCTCCAAAATTACAATCAGCTTTTGTGTGTGTGTGTTTGAGAGAGTCACTAAAAGCATGTATGGAGATGATAAATAGTTGCATAGATGGGTAAATGTAGCATTTACTGTAAACCACACTGATTGGTGGATATAAAAGCTGTCCATTTTGTAAGATGCTACGTTTCTGCCACAGCGGTCACTCAGGAATGATGAAGCAGATAATGTGCCACAAAAATGTACACATAACCTCCCACTAGGCTTTCACATAAAGACTAAATGACACTCAATACAGAATTTTCCATTTTTTTTCTTCATAAAGTCTTACCGCAGTGCAATACTACATGCAATTTTTAGTTCTGGCACTTACATCTCCTCTGTAAATATTCTCCATAATATCTACATGACTGAAAGATAAAAGGGAACTCAATGTGCTATTCCTTATTCTCGGTCAGATTTACACTGCCCACAGTGGTAGGAGCTCCTATTAACTTTAGTTAAAGTTTCAAATATTGTACGTTTGTGCAAGTAATACCCAAGATCTAAAAGCTCGTGCTTCAAACTGCTCGAAATTTTTTGTTTTAGGCAGTTTTTCTTGTCAAGCTTTTCCCCCATTTGATCCTTTTTATCCAGTGTTTTGTGCTTTCCCACAAAGTGTACCTAGATAGCAGAAATTATGAAAGAAAGAACACACAAAAAAAGATCTAATTGAAGAAGATTTTAATCTAATTTTAATAAACCATAAAACACTAGGCTAAAGAACTGTGACTAAAAGCATAAACAGCCTGAGTGTGTTGCAGAAGGAAGCTTTAGATTGATGAGAGATAAAAGAGACTTGCTGTAATGTTCTGGAAGGTTTTGGTGTCAGCTAGGGTTTTTCTTTAATTCTTTAAACTAATGCTAATGTTCATCTGCCGTCTGGCAGCTGCATATGCAGACACAGCATCGTCTTCACTCTTCTGGACTGCTGTGTTGGTTGCATGTGTGAGCTGCTTTCCAGCTTCTCTGCAGTACCGCATCGTTTCACTGCTCCACAATGCTAGTGCCAATCCAACACAAGTCAGGACTAAGCTATCAGTGTGTGTGTGTGTGTATCTGGAACTCAGTCGGATACCTCTGTAGTTGTAGTGTCCCTAAGAATGTGACTAGAGTCTCAAGTGGTCCCCACTCCCACGATGCTTCACTGCCAAACAAAGCTGGTGTCAATCCTGGCAGAGTCGGTCAGGAGGAGTCCTCCTGCTAACTGTCCTGACACGGCCACACACATTCTCCAGCGTTACAACTTACTTTGTGTCCTCTCCATGTCAGCATTGGCCTCTTTCCCCCTTGGTCTTTTCACCATCTCTTCCAGCTAAGATATTTTCAAATCTGTTGTTCCCCGGCTTCTTTCCCCAGGGACGCCACTCCATCACTCTATGAAGACGTTCTTTAAAGTTGTATCTCACACAAAAAAAACTTTTTTATGACCGTTGCTATTAATTTAACTGTTTTTTCTCATTAAACTGTCTCTAAACTGCAATTTCAGGCCAATTGATTATAGTTCCTTATGAATAAATCCATTTCCTAGATGGATCTTCGAACAAAACAGTACGCTGACTGATAACTTAAATGTGACATTCAACCCTACATACTTTATTTTGAATGACATGATTGTTTGCATCTTTAAAATAAAATTGTGCTTCAAAAAGGACCCACTTGACCACTGATCACTGTTAGCAAGCTGCCTGGGACTGCTATGAGCTTACACAGAACTGAAGAGTTTTTCAGTAGACTGGAAGATAGGTGCACTGTAACCATTAAGGGATGGACATGGTCAGCAACAATGCTCAGGTTGGCTGTGACATTTCCTCTGTTAGTACCAAGGGGCCAAGAGTGTGCCACAACATGCCACACTATTACACCACAAGCAGCCTGAACCACTTAAACAAGGAAAGCTGCTAAAGGATGTTGTCTATGTCAAGTTCTAACCATGCCATCCGAATGTCGCAGCAGAAATCAAGACTCAGTAGACCAGACTACATTTTTCCAATCTTCTATTGCCCAATTTTGGTGAGCTCAAGTTTTAACCTCAGCTTCCTGTTCTTAGCTGACAGCAGTGGTATCTGGTGTGGTCTTCTGCTGCTGCAACCCATGTGCATTCAGAGATGCTCTTCTGCATTTACTGTTACCTTCCTATCAGCTCGAAGCAGCCTGGCCATTCTCCTTTGAACGCTCACCGGATATTTGCTCATTTCCTGACCATTCTCCGTAAACCCTAGAGAAGGCTGTGCAGGAAAATCTGCAGTTTCTGAAATACTCATAAAACCCCATCTGGCATCAACACCAATCACCTTTCTTCCCCATTTTGATGCTTAGTTTGAACTTCAGCAGTTGTTTAGTTAACAAGCAGTTGAACAGGTATATATAATAAAGTGTCAGTAGCATGTATATGCAGACTGAGACATGTTTTGCTGATTTATTAACTGGCAATCATACAAGTACACATTATCCCTGTGAGCCAAAACCTCAGACTTCAGTGCTCCATGCTCCATTTCAGATATTTTTTTCTGCTCTTTCCTCTGTGTGCTACTTCAAGCAGATATGCCACATATAGTCATCTCATATATAACACTTTGGCCTTTTGCACCCGATACAGTTACATGCTCATTTCAATTTACAGGACTATAATGCTGGTGTGAATAAAAGTATGTATATAGAGAGAAAACACACTTGAAATGATAATTAAAAATAATAATAATGATAACGATTTACAACTAAAGGCCAATCCCCAAAGGACTAATCTTGAGAAACAATCTTTTTCTATCTAATCTATTGCAATAAATGACTCCCTGACTGCTATTTAATTTTCACACAGCTTACTGACTGCAGAATGGAAGCTCTTTCAGCCATGTTTTCACACGAAATGTAAAATGGTTTACAATTTTATGATATGTAAAAATGTTTTATACTAAAATCTCACACAATCGTCTCCCCCAGTAGAAGCTGTTGTCACCCTCGAGTTACCACTGCGCAGTTCCTCAAACTCTTTAAAGAGTTGGTGGAGAAGTCCACCAACATTAGCTGTAATCATAGGTTTTTCACAAAGGTTAAACCTTTCAACAATTTTTCATTAGTAGTGGTAGCTAAAATGACGTGTTTCAGACAGAGGATTCTAACTCTAAATCTAAGCTAGCAGCATCACACTGGAAATTAGCATAACTGGTTCCCTGTAATTAAATATTAAGTGCATGTTGGCACCACCTGCATAATAGAACAGAAACACTTGTGTTATGTAAATTATAACCAATCAACACTGACCCAAGAGGTTATGTCATTCCAGGGTCCCTTTGTTTTCTCCCTCTGGCACACCGAGTGAACCTCGATCTTCTCATACAGGTATTTAAATAATTTATGAGTTCAACATTACAGTAGTCCTCATGCAGCCTAGTTGAAAAGTGCAGATATGATTTTGCGTTAAACTCTGCACTCTATATATCTGTACTATACAGCATTAAAGTCCATCCTCCCAAATGTAGCCTCTCTAGTGCTGCTTTCAGCGAGCAAGCTCCCAGCTCTCAATTTGAAGCAGAGCCAAACTGAGATGGAAAACTTACATGATGGGTTCAGTACAACTAACAACAAAGATAAAACTAAGATGTAGATTTCTTGGCAAGCATAAATTTCTCAAGTAGATATACAGAGCAGCGAAAAAATGTTTTGAATTTTTAAAAACACAATAAATAGCAGCTGACAGCTAAGGGCACTACCTATTGGGCAGGTGATGTGATTATATTTGAGGGGGCCTTGCCCTTTCTATTTGCACACCTGTTATGTGAAATCTGATGTTATCTGACAAGAACAGTTGTGTTAGCGTCAGTTGCATCAGGAAAAGCCATGATGTAATTTCATTGCACGTATTCGTCTTCTTTCAATAAAAAATTTAAAGGGTAAAGCCAACATTTATCGATCTGCAACCATAACTAATGCCTAGATTATTTATGTTATGAAACTGAGCGGGTCAGCCAGATGATTATTGAGAAAATTCTGTTTGTTTACACTGTGGAAAGGATAAATGCAAACCAACAAGAGGTGCTGTGAAAATTAGATTTAGGTGGCTTCTTAAGCCAAAGTGACTCATGAGCTGTTTTGACAGCTAAAGCCATTTCAAATTTATTTACGACCGGCTCTCATTATGAGCACCGTTTTCTCACCTAATACCCATAACCTTTTAAATTTCTCCCTGACTGCAACCGACCTCTTCAAGCTGGGAAGAATCTGCTCACATGGTCTGCAGTAGCACTTGTGATTCCCTTACAAGTCATTATCAATCTGTTCTCTTCCTCCCATTCCTCCCACATGTCGGAGTGGGCAGGAAAGCTCAGATCTAAAAGAACTTTAGTCCCCATCTGTCTCCATCTCTTTTACAACGTGCACAGTGACATCTACAAGCACACTTTATAGCCTTGTTCCACAGTGATAATTAATGGATCAGGAGTTAGACATTTGCAATATGCTTGGGCAAAAAGAGACGTGACATAATGGGAGGTAATTTTACATATTGGGTCGAGACATATTTCTCTTTGTGGATTGCTGAGACTTTAGAGTAGCTTGGAGCAAAGTTTATATTTATTTATCACAGAGAGGAAATTGATCATGGCTGGAGCAACAAACCAGGGATACATTAACATTACGCAAAGCTTTGAGAGTTTATAAAGTTCCTGTCATGGACCCTGCTTGCCCTCAGTGCCAGCTGATGATTTCTCTCTGCCTCTGTCTTGCTGTTCAGTGTGTGTATGTTTCTTTAACACTGACTGAGAAGGTCCTCTGATGGGCGTTCCTACTGCTGGATCCTGCTGGATCTCTGTTAGACATAGCTTAATCACCTGTAGTATGTAAGGCCTGGCTCACCCACCATGTTTCTTGCTTGTCTCAAACTCAGATTAGAAGAAACGCCTTAGCTTGTTATGGAAGTGAATAAAAACCCTGAACCCAGTTTCTGTCTCCACAGTTTCTAGCAGTAGTAGTGATGTGTGATACAGCAGATTTTGCTATTGATTCAATACCAAGTAAATAAATGGGCAGTGTTGCCGATACTGATACCAATATTTTACCAATACTGATACCGATATTTTTAACCTATAAAGACATCCACAATAATTAGTTAACATAGTAAAACACACACACCTTTCAGCTTTTCATGTATTTAAACACTTAAAAAAAATCAATGCTAAAAAAATAGACTTGAAAGTCAACACAAAAGGTTTCAGACTTTGTTCATAGTGCATCTATGAGGTATATTTTTCATTTCCCCCGCTAAAAAAATAATTTTACACAATTCAGTGCGCTACATACTGAACTTAGAGGATAGAAATAAAGAATTGATTATATCGCACTAGTATCAATCCAATACTGATACCAGCATTTGTATTGATTGTGGTTCACAAAAAATACAGATGTGGGTCTGTTTAAACTACTTTGGTCAGACTGGGATCAGCTGTTCTTTTACTTTGCTTTATTTCATTTGGATTTGCTCATTTTAGAACAGGCGTGACTTATAGGTCAAACCTCCCATGTGGAAAACATAACAAATATATGTCAATAAAAATGCTAAGCGGATACCCTCGTCAATTTATATTGAACGCACCAGTACAACTCACCTTTAAAGCAAAAGGGCACCACAACCGGCTCGTTTAAAGAAAATGCCCCTGGTGAGTGGTTTGTGAGTGTTTGCAGGGAAGTTAGCATCTTCCCTGCAAACTACTGGTAACCCTGGCAACCTGCTAGCAAGCAAAGCAATCACAATTAAAAATTCAGTGTAGCACCTTATTTGAAACCTCTATTTGAAACCAATTTCACGGTAGTGATGGTGAGTGCTTGCTGGAGGTTGCTGGAGGTAGCGAATGATGGTTACCAGCCTCTCGCTGACTGGTGTCTTTGCATGCATAAATGAGGCTTTAGTAGTTCAGTTCAATGCATCTGCCAGGCACTACTTGCAATGAGTAGGGCAATATACATGTTTCCTTCTAAGCTAGTTGTTGCCAACTGGTCTCTAACCCTGTATGACTGGGGTCTTGTCCATTGAAGCTAACAATCATGCATCATCATACAGTATATGGAAGTAGCTATGTGTATATTGAAAATCAAAATGAAGAAGTGCCTAGGTAGAAAGCAGCAACAAAAACACCACAATATCAGTGCAACTGCAAGAAGATCCAGTCCTTAGTAAGACTTAGGAACACAGCAGGGAGTTAAACACACAGACAGCCAACCACAGAGAGACATTTAGTCACTGCTAACAAACCAGCTAGAAGAAAGCCAGGCGGAGACAGAGACAGACTGAGGGTGGATCTGACTCATGTTTTTAAAGTTCGTTTTCTGTTTTTTTCCTCTGAACAGTGTTATGACGCATACCAGATGTACTACTGCAAAGGACGGGTTAGCTGATATCATTAGCAATGGTATCATGTTTGAGTTTGATACCACGTGAGGAAAGAAGTCTCAGAAAGAGGGTTTCCAGTCTGGATGGCATCTCAGCTAGCTTCTTGAATGTACTCAGTCTTTATAAACGCTGCTTAGATTTGCTATATTGACATCACACAGCAAGATTCTCTGTCCTCTACAGCTATTTTAACAGTGAACAGAATATAGTGGTAAGCAATAGCCTGCCACCTTCCTCTCTGAAAGCCCCTTAAAAGTGCTTTCACTCGACAAGCTTTTGAAAAGGTATAACTTTGCCTTCGATTTTTGAGTGCTTACCATTCCAAGGTATAGGTGCTTTTTCACTTGCTTGAGAAGCCCTCATTACAACAAGAAATAAAATATTGTGACAACAAAATAAAGCTAATTTAATCTGTCAAACCACATAAACTGCATTTTTTTAATCTAAATTTAAAATTGCTGGTTTTGCTAGAATTCAATACTCCATACACTGCCTACCATATTGTAGAAAACTTTGAAAACCCTTATAAATGACAAAAGTCTGGAACTCTCTCAGCGTGACATGACAATGTATCACAAGTCTGAGTTTTTAATCATAGACTATATCTGTCAGTGTCTGGGGACACTGGAGGGTCACAATTTGCAAGACTGAAAGTAAATTCCTTTGCTTTACAATGCTCCTGGTGGAAATTAACAAGAAGAAAAACTGTTGAACAAGGGAGAAGACGCTTTCACTTTTCAATGGTTTGTTAAAAAGAAAAAGAGAAGACACGACTCAACATAAACACAACATTGGCTGAGGGAAGATGAGTTGGAAGTTGACATGTGATTGTTCATGTGATTGACAAAATAGAATATTAAATTTGAATTGAATTTATCAGAATGTCATGATGACAAAAAAAAATAGTTTTAGGACCACCTTACTCTAAATGAATGATTTATATTACAATCTGGTATCTTTCAAGTTTCAAGTTCCCTTAAACTTATTGAAAATCTTTGTTAAAGTTTCTGTAAAGTTGTAGTCAGTAATTTCTTTTAGGTTACTTAATAGAAAAAAGAAAGTAGTTATTTAATAGAAAAATGCATAATGATACATATGCATAGATTAGCATGTAATTACATATTCCAATAAACTAATGCATTGTCATGAATTTAAAATAAATCCATTAAAAATACATAGGAGTAGGCGCCAGTTTGTGGAAGCTGCCGTGTTCCCCCCACCATCTCCCTTAAGCCCATTAGTCAGGTTTAGACTGACCTCATACGTACTACATCAAAGGTACAGGCACATGAATGAGTCTGATTTCAGAGTCAAGATAAGAAGCTTCATTCTAATTTTTTATAGTTGGAGAAGGGGACCCCTTCACCAAGAAAGCAAAAACACCAAGGAAAGAGACGACACCACCAGCGTCTGAATAAAATGGCATCCTCTTCCTCCTCACCTCATCAGGGCTCTAACAAAAAAAAAAACGAACAGCAGCTAACAGTAGCTTATAACAACTAACAGCAGCACAAACACCAGTGCTTACCACCAAAAAAGTTCAGCATATCCTCAACAACACATCTCAGTATCGCTGTCATCAGTCCAAAGTGAGCTTCAATGACTCATCGACTTGTATTGGATTCCTTTTGCAAAGATTTACCAGCTTTCTCCAGAGCAAATAGATGAGAACAATTCTTACCCAAGACTGAGAGCTGAGGTAAAGAGTGTTCTGACCAGAGTTTTTAAGGTGACTCATAGATAAGAACATAAAATACAGCAAAATATTTAACTGGCCTTTAACTGTCCATATATATTTTTATTTCATGATTTTTTTGCGTTTTGTGTTAAGATTAACTTAAATCGATTCAATTTATATAGTAACAAATCACAACAAGAGCTGCATCAAGGTGTTTAATACTGTAAAGACCCTATAATAATACTTAAAGTTCTTATAACTATTCAAATATGTGAATTTGCCACGGTAAATATGATTATCCACTTGGAATGGGAGGAGTAAGTAAACAGAACTCTTTTGACTACACTCTGCAATCTACTGACCTTGACCACACTTGAGCTTTTGCACACTAAATGTAAATACAATTTAGCTATAAATGTGCAGGGGTTGATGACAACAGGGTTAAAGTGGCTCTATCTCCAGAGAACCTCCCCAGTTGGACACAGATTTCATTAGAGAATGGACATAGACCCACTTCATATTTCTAGCCCCGAATCCTTCCCATACAAGATAACAAAGTAATGACTTTTTTTTTAAATGCAGGCAAAAAGCCCTAACTTCTATCTCTAATTAACATCATCATCTGATTTGTAATGTCTAATCTTCCAGAGGCATTGTTTTTGTAGTATTTGCTTTGATTGTGGGATTTAACAGAATTGATCCTAATCAAAAGAAGCACTCGGCTGGTTTACATCTCACCTAAAACAAATGTTTTTCTCAGTTTTTGGTGAACTTTTCGTTCAAAAAAGCTGACAAAAGCTTTCTTTAATCATCTGAGGAGCCGTTTGTCCTAACAAAAGAAAACTAATTTTAATCACATATAAAGACACCTCTTGGATATCAGCAGTGACTTCTAGTTAATTGCAGAACTGATTACAAATTATACTACTTGTCTAAAAGCCTTTATGTCTATGCCCCACAATATCTGTCTGAACCATTTTCCACATTTCTTCAGTGATTTTTTAGCTTGTGTTTTTCATGGTCCTACATTTTGGAATAGATCTGCAAACTGAAATGCATTTTTTTAAAAGCAGACTGAAATCATTCTTTATCTGTAAATTCCATATATAACAAAAATTCCATTTTTGTTCTGTTTTTTGTTGTTGTTTTTTTTTTAAATCCTCGAACAACTGTAGAAGCTTGCAAAACAATCTGTGAAATCCTTCAAATGATTTTGTTACTTGTGCACGCCAGAAAGAGCATTTCTCGTTTCTTTTTTGGCTTTTGTAAATGATTTGGAGATTCTATCCACTGGATAAGTTCTACTCTCCAAAATATGCCCGGTAGTCAAGATGTGCAGAATAGTTCATCTAATTGCCCAGATCCAAGCCCGCAAACACAAGTCATGAGTAAAACATTTACAGAGGTTTGGTGCAGCAGAGTTACAGTATGAAAAGGCTTGCACACATTTTGCAGGGGGGTGGCAGTCTGCCAATGGGAAAGAATGAGGAGTGGGACTACGCTGAAGATGCAGAAGAGTGGAGGGTGGATGCAGCATAAAAGGCGGTTCTCTCTGCATTATCTTGCTAAGCACAATATTAAGCGTAAAGTCATTGAGAATCTGTGGTTCTTTGTTACTGTCACTGCATTTTACAGGAAAAACGATTTTCTCCTCTACAATACATACTCATGAAAATGGCATTTTTGCCTTCATGAAGCAGAATGTAAAACCTTGTGCTTCTAAAACCATAGTGAGAATCAGAATAGTTTAGTATAAATATCCAGAATATTACAGAGATTAAATATATATGACTGACATTTTACTCAAAACTTTAACATTGTTATTTTCACTGTAGAGGATGTGCAAAAAGGTGCAACTATTGGACTGTGTACTGTGCATTAGCTGGAGAAGTTGTACAGCGAGATAGCCACAGGCAGGAATGATTTCCTGTCATTCAGCAGTGCATTTGGGTAATCTCAGCCTCTCACTGAACGTGGTCCTGGAAGTGGCCAGCACGTCAAGGAGTGAGTGGGAGGCATTGTCTTTATCTTACACTAGTGGTATGCGTACCACTAGTGGTACTTGGGCTCTTTCTGGTGGTACGTGGGAAATCTCCAGTTTTTTTTAAGATTAAATACGACACGAGAGTTCCCGAGGCTCTTCTGGGAGTCAGAGTCGACCAGAAAACGTCTCCCCGAGAGCAGCCTTTCCTTATTGCCAGCGGTCGCGGCTGCTAGAGAGTGCTGGCGGGCTCGTTTCCCTGAGCCTTAAAACTGCAAAGGCGGCAGACCGTGCCATGCTGCGTCGCCAAAACCCTGATGGTAAAAACACAGGCCTTTTCCGTGGTGCCGCCGTGCCGCATTCCCAGCCACCATCAATGAGTCGGAGGCCTTCGGGAGAATCGGTGGGGTCGCGGGAGATGCCATCGGTAAGTCGGGAACTATTGCCTGGATGCCCAAAGCTCCTGGTAGCCAGGATTCCTGGCTACCAGGATCCGCTTCTTCTGCGAGTGAGCGGTAATCTTTCGCGGCCAGCAGCGGGTAGTTGGCGAGGCCAGCTCGCACTGGAGCTGGCAACTGTCGGGGGAAAAGGTGAGTGAAGAGGAATCCACCATAGAGGAAACCACCACAGCAAAAATTAAAACGTACTGCTCTGCTATCACTTCTGACATAAATTAAGTCAGAAAACTAAACAGCAGTGGCGTTTGTAGGGTTACTGAAGTTGGGCTGTGAAAACCGAAAAAAATAAAATAAAAAATAATTCAACGTGGAACCCCAGACTAAAACACAAACACATGAGACCAAATAACATAACCCTGGGGGACAAGGCAAAAAGTCCAAAACTCAAAGTTTCAGGAGGCCGGCCCGGAGGTCGCCGGCACAACAGTCCATAGTTCAGTAGTTCAGGGGGCCGACCCGGACGACAGCAGCACAAGAGTTTACACAGTTCAGTTGGCCGACCAGGAGGCCAACGGCTCAGTAGTTTATAGTTCAAAGGTTCAGGGGGCCGGCCACGAGTCCAACGGTGGCGACTAAGTGGATCAGGAGGCCGACCGCGGGTCCAACGGTGGCGACAGAGCAGATCAGGAGGCCCGCTAGTTCAGAGACTCATCACTCATGAAGAAAGCAAGACAACAACGTAACCGGTTTTTACTTGCTAGCAAGGGAGGCTGGTCGGAACCAGGCTCTTGGAGCTGAACGCTCCTCATCTGTTTCCTAGCCAACTTCAAATAAACAGCCTTCCCTTCAGCCTTTTACTAGGACCACCCATTGTAAGACCCCCTGTGGTGTGTCAGGCCCTGTATGTGTATGAATGCATGTGCGAGAGTGTGTGTGTGTGTGTGTGTGTGTACATGACTTCCTGCCACACAATATATGCTTACACCTGTTTAACCACATTTCCTAGTTATCCAAAGCTCATCTGCCCACAA
>VUQG01002905.1:3780-17091 GCA_015106755.1 Etia nguti
CCATGCAGAAAAACTCCACCTATCAAACTGCTCAGGTAATGCTTTACAAAGAGCCCTGGGCACTGACCCAGCCTCCAACCACCACAGATCTGAATTCGATTAAGTATCCCACTGGGCCCAAAGGATGCGTTGCCAATGTCCCAGTGCCAGATACTGCAGAATCTCCCAAGAGCTGCTGTGTCTATGCCCTGATGGACTCTTTGTTTGGCATTAAGGGGACGATTTCAGGCAGGTGGTTTTAATGTTGTGGCTGATCAGTACACTGTGTATTTAGTATTAGTATGAGCAGCACAAAACCAAACAGGGATGAAGGTGCCAGTGTACTGGCCTTCAAACATTTGTCCATCTAAATCAATATGAAGAGAAAGAAAGGTTTAGATCGTACACCTCACGCTTCAAAGCTATAATATGGTCCTTGTTCGCTAGATTCACAATTGCGGAAAAAAAAAAAAACTTTCGAGAAAAAGTCTCTGTCGTACGAGAATTTTTCTGCTGCAGTTGTTGGAGGTTTCAAACAAAATGACCTCCAAGCTGCAGCATGCGCAGCTTATCAGGCGTACCTTCCTGCTATTTAAAAACAGCTGCATGCAATTGATCCAAGGAGTGCAACCTTCATCCTTCAACCTAAGATCAATGCGGTCCTTGAAACCCTAGCAACAAATTGTCCTGGATAGAAGACGAGTCTGACACCATCATTCCAGCGACCTTGTCTTATGTACCATGAGAGGGGTTCGCTCAGATTGTGAGCTCTCACGTGAAATGGCAACGATCAATTAACACCTTGAATTGCTGGCACAGTGATTCTAAGAGCGATACCAACTAACAAACTAATCTCACGCTAATTTGACTTGAGCCCTGATATCATACACACCTGTTCCGACAACCTTGGAAGGCAGCTTTTTGAAATGCTAAGGTAATACATTTTACAGAATATATACAGGTATACCGTATGAAACTAATGGATAGATAATTGGCCTCATATGTGAAGGTCTTTCAGAACTTTCCCTTTGAAAACAGAGACATTATCTAACGAGATGACTCCTAGCTATTATATAAGCTCATTTCCACAGGAAGGTTCAACACTCGCTGTAAATGGAGGGTCAGATATACTATGATTATTTTTCAAGTGCAAATGTGAAGCATTCAAGTACAAGGAAGCACATGTAATGCATTCATAAGACAGCAGCACAAGCTTGTGTGAAATTTTATCGAGTGTTTGCAAAGAGCGCTTTTGTATTTGACTGAATTTTTCTTATTTTCATGCAAATTCTGTGGACAGAGCGTGATTAGTATTCCCCCGGAGTTATTGAGGTCACACAAAAAATGGCGACAAATGGCTGGGAAAAAAACCCCAACCTCTACATGTACAGACAACACAAACTATGAAGGAATGTTAGAAACAGAAACAGGTGTTTACCTTTAATTATTTTTTTAGATAAATGCCTCAAACAGACATGTCTCTCGCTACATGCATGTTCCCCCTAAAAAGGAACAGCAATAACTCGTCCTGATCCTCTCATTATTTTCAACTCAAACTGCCCATTAAGCTTAGTTTTACCATCAGAAATCATCTAAAAAAAATAAATCTGTTTTTAACCCAAGGTTCTTTATCGTAAAATGAATCTCTTGGAAATTTGCTTTGGTTTCCAAGTCAAAAAAAATAAAATAAAAAAATTGATCCAGCTCTGCCCCACTTGGCCTCAAAGACTAGACAGCAGCAGGGAGGAGGGTTAGCCCAAGTGGAACGATGCAACGAGCTCAATTGACTGAGAGCTAGGGGCGCATTGACCTGAAGCCGCCTGCTAGACAGACTGCGTATATGGATGTGCTATATGTGCATGTGTGTGCAGAGAGCACGTGGTATCTGTTCTAAGCACTGCAGAGTTCACTCCAGCTGTGAAACTCAAACCATTATAACCACAGAGAGACTTACAGAGCAGTGTGATCAATATGACTCCCCTCTTTTGTCCTCTCATCTGATGCCTCTGGTTTAGTCTCCTCATCTCCCATTCCCTTTCAATTCTTCTGTCACTTTCTTTTCTCCTCGATTCTTCTATTTCACATACTTTTTTTGTCCTTCCAATGTCTCTTCATTCTCCTCTATACATTTTTGCTCACACGAGTAATTGTGTTCATTTATAATAATGTAAGCCATGAAGGCGTATCTTCTCTCCTGTTGTTTATCTTAGTGAAGAAAATATCTAATATTGGCTTCATTGAATGCTTTTGTACAGGTTACGAGCACTCGCTGAAAAGCAACAGGTGTTAAAGAGTCTTGACCATGAGAGAAAACAAGAGTGAGTGTGATACGCAAAATAGAAAAACAGGGGCACAATTACAATCTGTACATCTAAAATGACAAAGAAAAACCTTTATAAGAGAAAGACAGGAACTCTAGTTAGAAATGTACAGCATGATGAACGGCACCTTTGGAAACCAACTAACAAATGAACCTGTATTAAGGCTCCTCCATAAATTACAGAAATGTGCAGCATGGAACTTTTTTCTTGTTTTATATTTCTGCCAATCCATATTTACAAAGTACACTTTGCCTTCAAAAGCATGGCTGGTAAAATAAATTAAAAAAAAAAAAAAATGCTCCGACACACTTTTAAAGTAAATTGGATAAAACAGAGCTTTAAAACATTGACATGGGATCTTTTACATTCCAGGATCAACTTTACCTGATCATTTTTCTTTTGTACGACTTAAATTCTCAAAGCAGATGGACTCTGTTGTCAGATTCTTGTGTGCGTTTAAAGCAGGGAGCCAAAACCCACCTGGATTTCGATCCAGCCCACTTGATGGCTTTGGAAAATGTAAAGGAGGGCATACATTTTGGACTTTTAACAGTGTTTCATAACTGTTAAAACATTTCTTCCTGATTGCCATTCATTTGTTTTTTTTTATTGTTTTCCACGGTTAAATATTTTCTGTGAATCAATAAAAACGTTGTTTTATGATTACAAGCCAGTCTAGGCCATGAATTACAGGAACTTTCTCTAGAATTTGACACAATTATTACAATTTAAGGGAAAGAAAGAGTCATGCTGACAAACTTCTTTCATTTATAGCAGCAAAATTTTTACACAATGCAGAAAAACTAAGATGTGATGTTGAAATGAGCCTTCTTCTTCACTTTAAGAATCTCAGGGATTAGATATGTAGCTAAACTTGTTGACCGGAGAGTGCCTTGGTAATAGTTATGGGCTGTTACAGTGGCCTATTTTCTGTTCATGTGGCTCCAGCTAGCAGATTAAAGAGGCAGAGTGAAGGGACTGAAGAGAGGAGAAGAGAGACCGGGGCTGACCACTGTAGGAGATAGAAAGATAAAAATAAATAACAACAAAAAGTCAGGAGAGGTAGAAGAGCAAAAGAAGTCAGGCTGTTCCCCACTCTGCACCCAGCCTGGGAGCCTTGACTCAATTGGAAATCCATTTTATCTGATGACTGGCAGGCAATTGGGGCTCCCAGGTGAGGCTCTGCGGTTGATAGGCCTGACCACTCCACTGCTGAGGGACAGAGGGATGAAGATGGAGGGGAATGTGGAGGAGAACACGTACTAGATTGGCTCCACTAACAAAGTTCATTTTAGGCAACCTAGATCATCACTTGGCCTCCACTTCTATCAAAAACAAGAAGTGGGAGGGGAGCTACTAAGTATTTTCACTTAGGGGGAAAAAACCTCCAAAGATATAAAGCTGAGGAAAGCAGCAAGCCATCTGGAAAAAAAAAGACATAAAGATTCCAGTGTTTTCTTGATAAGTGACTAAAAAAGAAGAAAACAACTATTAAAAAAGTGAATTCAAATTTTACGTTGACAAACCTCATCTGTAATTTTTGTAATTATACGCCCTGCAAGAGAGTGGAGGATATTCTGTAATGAGTTGGGAGACACTGAATTGATAAAATAAGTTCTCTTTAGAAGCGAGGGTCACTGCAAACCAATGTGTTGTTGTGAGTTATTCTGATTGATCCAAGATTTCTATCCTAATATGACTATTGAACTGAAAATCAGCAGGAACAGATATTATGTGGGCAAGGCCTTATTCTAACAATATCTTGTCAGAGAACGGAACAAAAGGCAGAAACATCCAAAGAAGAGCTTTGAACGTCCTTCGAGAAGCTGGGGAACTACAAGGAAGCTGCCTGGAGAGTTCAGGCTGGGTTGAAGAAACCAGAAGGTCGAACCAAAAGTGATTTTGAAGCGTGTAAAACTACAAACTCTGTTGTTGCCCCATGCAACGCATTTCTATAGATGTTTGCCCATTTCAGTAAACATCTGCATCTACTTCCCATTTTCCTCACAAAATCTAAAGAAATGAGACTTTTATAAATCCAATAAATGACAAGTTCACATTTCATTGTTTAGTACAATAAATATAATGTGCTGCTTTTTGTGGATTTGTGGGACAAAAGAACTTCAAATACCTGCAGTACATTTATATGAAAACAGGTTTCACATGAAAACCAACAGCTCTGCGAGCAGGTAATAAAACATTGGTATTTATTTATTTACAACAGGGCCAGAGAAGAGAGGGAGAGAAGAAAATCGATATTTTTAGAAATACAGGGTGTGAATGGAGAGCAATCACAAAGGAAAGGCAAGCTTCAAATCATAAAGAAAAAAAAGAGGAAGTGGAGAGACAGACGGATCGAGTCACAATGGGACACAAAGGAGAGGCTGGTAGAAAGTGGACTGTTCCGATAATGTTGTGGCTGTTTCGGGGTGACAAAAGCCAGTGAAAGACCCACCTAAAAGTCCCGCTGTTGTCCTCTCTTATCCCAGCTGGTGGTCTTGGTTCCACAAAACCTGTTCCTAAGCCCACGCAAGAGGGGCCAATAAAATGCCGACCAGAATGGCGGTCTGGTGTGTGCCCAGAAAAACAAAACAAAACAACAACAACCAAAAAACCAACTAAGTGTGTCAATTGCTTATGCAGCCTAGGTGGCTTTCAATACTGCACAATACGGTGCCGTGTTGAATTATTATCGGGACCCCCGTTGGAGCAAACAGAAAGAGGGAGACAGAGTAGGGGGTCTGGTGGCGCGAGCCGACGGGAGTGGTGGCGCTCAGAAAGGTCAGGGTACAGTGAGCAAAGAGCACAAAAGATGGTGAAAATGCTCCTCAGGAGGCAGCTGAGAATACCCTCAACTCTACCCCCACCCCACCCCCCAACTCTGCCCTTGTTTGAAAGCTTTGCGGTGTCTGAGGGCCACCGGATGAAAAAAGAAGCAGAGGCTCTGGATTTGGTTTGATGGGATGTTCGATCGCTCCTCGCACCGCGACAAAAGACAGAGAAAGGGAAATACAGAGACAGAGGGAGAGAGTGGACGGGCAGGAGAAAGAGATGTGCCACAGCTCTTAGAAAAAGTTCAATGTGCAACAAAACAGCTGGTATAAGTAGTTGTATGTGCTTGCACTGTGATTACTGAAGAGATTTGCAAACCAGAAAGCAGAACTACAGCCATGACTTTGACTGAAATACATAACCTGAGTCTTTTAATTGCAATACTCTTTTTCATTAACACCAGTAGCATGAGGACTGGCCAAGTTCTGATTCTCTCATACTCATATTGAAACGCCAGCCAAGTACGTACTGAAATCAATAAATAAATAAAACTTGGTTCCAGGTAATGAAAAACCCCAAAAACGGAGTCAAGCTAAGCCAAGCAGGTACTAGTGGAAGAGAAACACATGTTTGCCCTAACAACCTGTCCTAAAGTCCTGACTTCTGAAGTTAGAAAAGCCTGCCGCTTAGTTTTCTTTGTCATAATATTTAAGAATATAAAGCGGGGGGAGAAAAAGCTTCACTACCCAAATAACTAAATGTACAGAACCCCACAGCACCGAATAGCTAGATTAAAAAATATAACCCACAAAGCACACAATACAAGACAGAGGAGACAACAAAAGAGAAAGAGCGAGAGCAGATAATGATGCTTGGTGGAGATTGGTTGTGA
This sequence comes from Etia nguti, assembly GCA_015106755.1. Taxonomy (NCBI): domain Eukaryota; kingdom Metazoa; phylum Chordata; class Actinopteri; order Cichliformes; family Cichlidae; genus Etia; species Etia nguti. The sequence goes on from VUQG01002905.1 coordinate 9,745, forward strand.
TCAGCTGTACAATGATCAATGCCGGCTTGAAAGGAGGCAACGCTGATGGTTTATGAAGGAGGGAACAACTGCCAACAGTATGAAAATGAAATCAATAAGTCAGCTGCAGCGCGGGGGAGAGAAAAATGAAGGAAGCAGGCGAGAGAAAGCAAGAAAAAAAAAAGAAGAAACAAATAGGAGACAAGACGGAATAAAACAAGAGAGACAAAGAGAGCGGGAAAGACGTGGAGAAAGAAAAGAGAAAGAGTTGCAGACAGACTAAGAAGCGAGATGAAAGGTGCTGGTTTAAAGGAAGCAAAGGCAGAGAAACTAAACTGACAGATGAAGGAAAATTCTTTAAAGAAAGATTAAAAAAAAAACAGAGTACAGCAAAAACAAACCGATGAACATTTACACTCACGAACTGACAAACTTTTCAACAAAACCCAGATCCTGATGTAAATATAGCTGGGCATGTCTACTGTGTATATGTGTCTATATTTGATTGTGTCTATAAAAGGTAAGTCTACACATGAAAGGTGAGATGATTGATGGACATTCTTTCTCTACCCCTTCACTGTGGGCATTTAGTCAGGCAGAAAAACAAAGCATAAAATGTTCCAAAGAACAGAGGAGTATTTTTTTATTTTTTATTTAAAAACACACACATTAGAGTGTCCTGAAGTCCATCCTTCTGTTCTTTACAAAAAAAAGTCTGTTCTTCACTGACTCAGATATCCATGACAACAGCATTAAACTCTCTCTGTGGACCCGACAATAAACACACAGATACACAAAAACACTGAGTCACACGGCCGACACGCAATGAGGCACAAACAAGTTATACTTTATATGTTTTTCAGAATTTGTGTCAGCAAAAGTCTTTAAACACGCAGCAATGAATACAAAACGTGATAATGTGACGGCCAAAAACAATCTGCAGACTCCAAACAAACTGCAGGGATGTGAACTTTTACCAATGTGTTGTTCTCAGTGAGCATTTTGACCTTTGCATCCACAGGGAGAGTGACTTACTCACTGCACTAATGGAGAAAAAGGTTTATACACCACCATCACAGGTGGAAAAACTGATTTTTACGTTCTGTATATTTTATAGTTTAATACAGCAGCATAAATGTTATAATGTTCATATATTTATATGTTTTGCAGTAATTCGCTCAAGAATCTGGAAAATTAGAAAATGCCGTGCATAAAGTACAAATTATACAGGTCGAATTTTCAGCAATAACTTTTCAGAAGTTGCTTGTGAGAAAGCATTTTTATAGATTTTGATGGGCTAAATCCAAACATGACAGTTAAAAATAGCTGATTGGCCTTGGTCTCTCAAATATATTTATACTTATTTTACATTTTACCAATGTACATTTAGATTTTAACTTATACTGTAACTTTAACTTATTTGATTATAATTATTTTGGGTATATTTTCACTGATTCATCAAGTCAATGTCATTGCACAGTAAATGTTACCCTACACCAAAGGTGGGTAGAGTAGCCAAAAATTGTACTCGAGTAATAGTGGCACTACCTCAACATAGTTTTACTCAAGTAAAAGTGAAAAGTAGCCGTTCACAAAATTACTTAAGAGTAAAAAAGTATTTAGCAAAAAAGGCCACTTGAGTAGTGAGTAACTGATCATAACATCTGATTTAATCTATAAAAATGAGATAATCAGACAGACAAAAATATAATATCCAGTACAAATTTTGGTATTTTAAAGACTAAGAAAAAGAAAAAGAAAATGCTACATAAAAATAACAAGATTACAAAAAAATAAATATAAGCAGGAGAAACACTTTTCCAAATCATTATTAAACTAATATTTAGAGTAGGTATATTACCTACCCCTGTGTGTCTATATATGTTATGTTATATATGCTACTTTACTTCTCCAAACGGTACAACAGACTCAGCAGATAGAATAAAATTAAAACAACAAATCTCACTTTGACATAAACTGTAGGTTTGTGTCTGCGTCTCATGCATTTTTAGTTAAAACGTGTTTATTATTCATTCACTGAAGTTATTCACACTGAGTAGAGTAGCCAGAATATTTTCTCAAGTAAGAGTAGCGATACATGATAATAGTATTACTCAAGTAAAAGTAAAAAGTACAGTGTAGTAAAGCTACTCCTAAAAGTACATTTTTTTCTAAAAAGTTACTCAAGTAAATGTAACTGAGTAAAAGTAATTAGTTACTACCCACCTCTGCCCTACACTGAACACCACATGAAACACGTGACAGCTAGCATCTAAACTGTATCAGTGTCCGTTTCAGCAGCATTTAAATGAAGACTAACAGAATGATAGTTCTGTAACTTCTGAAAGTTTTAAAACAAAATCATGTGATTTGTGTTTTGCTGGCTAGCTAGTCATTACATCAGACTCTGTGGGGCAAAACATGCATCAGGAGTCCAGCAGGGAAAATAGTGCTAAAAAAGCATTGCGGTAATTGCTTTATTACATGCCAAACTCATAGTACCACATTAATAATAATAATAATAACCTGTTTCGGTCAACAGACCATCATTACACAACATGTTACACCACCGTGTTTTGTTGAGTCTTTTGTCAACTTCTGCTCAAAACTTTGAGCTGAGGGGGAGAAAAAGTTCAACAGTTCTTTAAGACTTTTTTCCTCAGTGTCTGTAGGCAGTCACCGTTAATGAGGCACAAACAGACCTACAAGCGAGAGCAGAACAGAAACACGAATCTGACATAAATGGGCTCCAAATGAATGTCACTTTTTAAAAATCAATTCAACACCTTTCATAAAAAAAAAAAAAAACCCACTGAACACTGCCTTCCTTACAATTTCTTATGATTTAACATCTTTTCTTTGTTGGTTTTTTTCCTGTTCTCTCTAGTGGGCAGGAAGTCACAGAGTCACAAATAGAGAGCTAAGAGATGAAAAGTACTATCTGCTCTATGGTACATCAACTTTGCAGAAAAGTTCTGCCTTTGGAAAGCAGATATAAAAGCCCTGCGTAGACTTCAGCCCCAATTAAAGCAACTCACACTAATTTAGAAGGTTGGTCTGAAACGCCTATGCCCGAGTGTTTAATCTCAGACGGTTTATCTCTGAACAAATATAAAAAAATGAGAGAAACTCTGGTCGTTAATTAGGCCTAGTTTTAAGAAAGCTACGAGACACTTTGTAATATTTATTCATGCATAGCAATGAGGTGAAAGGAGTCCAACTATTTGTTCGCTTCATAAATTTTGTGTCAAAACTTGAGGAGTGCATACTTAAGTGAGAACGTGCGTGTGGTCAGCAGCAGGTCCAGCAGGAAGCTGAAGCTCCTCATTCTTCTTCATTAAGTTTTGACTGCTGAGGGGCCAACGTCTATGCCCCTTTCTCTCTCTCTGTCTGTCTGTGTACATCTCTTCATCCCCTGCCCATCTCCAACCCTTCCTCCATAAACACTTATCTCCTCATGGTATCCACTCATCTTCCCTTTCTCGCTTTTTACCTCCTGACAGTCACCTATTTCTCTCCCCATCATCTCCCCAACTTTCCTCATGCCGCCTCACCCCGTCCCCCCTCCTTTCTCTCCTTGCCCTCATCTGTCCAGCTTTTCCCTCCTTCTCACCAGCTCCCCTTCCCCATCAGCTGCCTCTTACCTCTATTCTTTAACTGTCCACCTCCTCCTCTTCATCATTTTCTCCTCCCTTCTGTGCATCTCCCATTTTCTTCCTTCGCTTCTTCAATTGCTCACTGTTTGCTATCATGTTTTTTACTTTCCCTCGACTCCACTCATTCTTTCTGCTCCCGTTTATTTTAGTCTCCTTCTACTCCATCTCTTTCTGTGTCCGATGCTTCTCAAGGCCTTTCTGTTTATTTCTCATTGGCCTTTCACATCTAGCCTCCTTATCTAGCCGGCTCCAGATCTCTCTGTATCCACAACGTGTATTTTTTTTCTTCTTCAGTCCAATTCGCTGTCCTGAGCCTCTTCTTTGTATTTTTCTCCACTTTGTTTGTCTATTTTGTTATCTACCAGCAGAGTGACTGAGCTGCTGTGATCTCTGTACCGGCATGACTCCTGTTCAATCAACAATAAAACTGAAGGTAAAAGAAAAAAGAAATCAATATGAGGTTTTACACTGCTGTGATTCACTGGCTTTGCGAAAGTCGCTGTGCATTCAGATCGGCTACAGATACACATTTATTATCAGTATATCAACATTGTCAGTGTGGACTTTCTTTGAGAATAGACTTATCAAAAGAAGATGAAACAATTTTCTCTTTCCCCTTATCTTCTGGTGGGCTATCCACCGAGAATCATACCAGCACACAAAGCACTGTGTGCTGCAGGAACTGCACAGAGTTTCCGGCTCGACAGTCCGCGCCGTTGTGAATCACAACAGTTTTCCTTGCTACAAAAATGCTACACTATTTCTCTTTATGTCCACAGGAAGCTCCTATTCACCGACTACAACGCAGCCCTGAAATGAAGCCACCAATATCCCTTTTCATATAAATGAGGGAGGCTGAGTAGTGCAAACACTTCTCTGGAACAATGTCAATAAAAAAAACAAAAACATTTTATGATTCATAAATGGTTCATTTACTATCTCATCCATGTTTTATAGATGGTCATTTTATATCACATGTCTTACTGAGAGCACAAATCAACTGGCCACATTAGAAAATTGAGTGATGCTGCCGATCCGAGAAAAGCTCCACCTCACACAGACAGGTGTCCTGCCTCTTACCTGCTATTAAATCTACCCACAGTCTCGATTGCTACGACTGTCAGCGACTGCTTAATGGTCTAACGACCGACTACGGCATTTTAGATCGAACAATTATAAAACAAATAACAGAAATCAAACAGAAACGAAATAGCGTAGTAGGGAACTTAAGGTATTAATTATGGCTCCTCCCTCAAAACAAGGCTAATCGGTCTCAGTGCGCTGTGTTATTTTGGTGACTCTCCTACACCGTGATTGCTGACAACTCTGACATCTCATCACCATGCCCTCCAACTCCCTACTGCTGGCTGTCAGGGGCAGAGGAGTGGTCAACGTGGACAGCTAACAGGCTACACGGGAAAGGCAAGATTCTGAGATGCGAATCTAAAGCACTGGAGAAGAAATGAAACAAAAACTGTGCATTTGCGTATCACTTACCATAACCGCAGCTTTGCACAAATATCTTTGTGTTATAGCTGTTAAGCTATAAAGGCTGGCTTCAGCTTTAACGCAGCTTCTACCTAAGGTACTCAAAGAAAAGAAATTCAAATATAACTAAGTTTGGGATACAACGAGCCACGCCTGTTGATGGTCATACATAGTGCCATATCCTTCATTACATCGGCATCTATATTTTCCCATGTAAGTGTTTTAGCGAGCTGATATTTTAGGAGCACACTTGCTGGTCTACAAGCCAAACGACTTCAAACGCGATGCTGCCTGACATTAGACTGAATCATGAATTCATTGCACTCCATTTGCATGTTCAGAAACTGCTTGTCTAACCAATTTTGACGTGGGAGAGGCTTCAATTCTCCGTAACCACAGAGACCACTTGAGCTGTTTAAATCTAACATCTGAACATTTGAAGTTGACAGTGTTGTACAAACAGCTTGCTCTGGACTTTGTTTCCAAGATTTTGATTTCACTCTTGGTTAACTTTACACACACAGTATCTAGTATAATATTTATGTTTCCATGAAATATATTTCGTCAGACACAAATTTACTATGGATCTAAAGTGGTACATTATTTAGATGGTTCAGATTAAAGGACTCTTCCATGTGTATTTTCTATCTTTTGGTACATTTTTAGTCTGTTCCGTTTCTCTGCTCAGATATTCCAAATGACTTTTACAAATCTCTTTAGTAGCACTCTCTCATGTCTGTCTCGTTACTCGTCTTTCACTCCTCTCTCCACGGTGAGCGTGAGCGTCTGACATTGATCAGAAGCAGGCTGTCTCTTAGATTGAGGCTAAATGACTTGAGAATCCCACCAGGCGCACAGACAGCATGTGCGTGTGCATTGTGTATGTATTCACATCTGAGAGTGCAGATAAATGACTAGAGGATCCCACTGAGTGTCTGGACAGTGTGTAAGCGTTACATGTAGTAGTGCCCACATAAGGCACAGCCTCCCAGAGGATAATGACTAGAGGTTGTCTGCACCATCTCTGCAGGCTCTGTGGGATCCTCCTCTCATTTGCCATCAAACACACAAACACATGCACACGGGTACACATAAAGATGGAAGCATAACCCAGCAGGAAGACGTCTGCAATATGCATGTCTGTCTACTGACCTGCTGTGGCACTGATCAAAACACATCACAGTCACCTCTGCTGAGAGACAAAAAAGGAACGGGACCAATTTTGTCCCAATTAAGCCCTCTTTCACTCACTTAAAAGCTCAGGAATGAAAAGTCACCATGTGTTCCTCTCCCCTCCGAGACGTCCTTATTTCCTATCATTATTAAATAACTAACCAGCTGTAGTGTAATCCCTCTTGCGTGGTACAGTCCACAGCAAAATTTTGAAAGGATTAAAACTTTGATTCACAATACAGAAGACACTACTCATCAGCTCTGCTTATAAACAAGATGAAATACATTTAGGCTTTCTGCACACAAGCATACATCAGAAGAGTGATGTTTAGTTATTTAACAGATTTTATATCTGTAAAAAATCTTTACATAAGCATACTTTTACTCGTTTACGAAGTCATAAAAACCCTCATCTGTCACACTATCACTTTAGCTGTTAGCCAAGCGGAAAGTGTTAGCTGAACAGTGTCATTAGCAGCTAATAGAGATTTTTAGTATTAGCACTGTTAGATCTAATGTAGCTAGCACAACTAGAAAACCAAAGTAGGCCTAGCTGATAATTACGCTGCTCAAAGAAATGAAGTGAATGACACAAAGTCGGTTATAACGTCTTGATGCATTCTCAATCATCCAGGAAAGTAAATCTCCAAAAGTTGATTCTGTTCATCTGGACGTAGCGTTTTGTGGGAGAAACGTTTCGTCACTCATCCAAGTGACTTCTTCAGTCTCAGCTGACTGCAGGTTTCCCCAATCTTATAAACAGTACATTTGCATAACGACTGAAACCAGCCCACTGAAGGAACAATGGGCTGGGAGGTCAGTTCCTTAATCTTAATTATGCAAATTCTGCATGACCATTGATCAACAACCACTGACCAAAACCCACTGATCAAAGACCACTGATCAATGGCCATGAACTACCATTCACATTCACATTTAACATTTTAGCATTGAAGCTATTGACGAGCTCATTGACTGAACCTCTGGACAGGCCAGGTGTTAATGGGAAGACCTGGTTAAAGATCTCACCACTGTTTTCAGTTATACACCG
>VUQG01002906.1:11556-24678 GCA_015106755.1 Etia nguti
CCCCCCGGCCCGGGGGGGGGGGGGGGGGGGCAGAGGGGGGCGGTCCCGGCAGGAACTGGCATCGCTGCCCGCCGAGCTCATCAGCCAGATCGGAAACCGTTGCCACCCAAAGCTGTACGAGGAAGGAGACCCGGCTGAGAAGCTGGAACTGGTGAGCGGCACCTCTGTGTTCATCTCCCGCGCCCAGCTCATGAACTGCCACGTCAGCGCCGGCACCCGCCACAAAGTGCTGCTGAGACGCCTGCTGGCCGCGTTCTTCGACAGGTCAGTGTCTGATTTTGGGGGGTTATTTTCGTAAGACTGATATATTGAAAGATTTTATGGGGGATAACTTTTGCGCTTGTTGACAGCAGACAAAGATGTGCATTGTCCATTCAATTATTTTATGTATTGATGTGTATTTTTGTTTTGTTTTAACTTGCTCAGGAGCACTCTGGCTAACAGCTGTGGAACTGGCATCCGCTCCTCAACCAACGATCCCAGTCGTAAACCTCTGGACAACAGAGTGCTGCACGCTGTCAAATGTGAGTCATGCAGAAGACGTGCAGTGTTTGATACTACGTATACTGAGAGTTACATGCATAGACTGTATAAAGAAGATGGACGTAGCCGTCGGGTTAGAAAAGTGAAGCCGAATTGAAATTGCCTTAAACCTCAAAAAGACTGTATATAAAAGATGCACGCAACCCATTGTCACCCACTTGGTTGTGAAGCGCCGTTTTGAATCATCAGTGTGAACTTTTTGCTCACCGCTGTCTGTTTCATTTTGAAGCAAGAAGTGACCATATTTAAACAAGAGGGTGATTTGCTCAGTTATAAGCTAACGCTAGCATGAAGGATTAGCACTGACTGTACAGGTACATGGCCCAGACACAGATACCTGCTAATTAATGCTAAAAAGCCAACAAATAAAGCACTAGAATTTCACTCAATTCACTGAATTAACTGCACAGAAAACAAGGAGTGAAAACATAAAACAAGGAGAATTGTCAGACGTGCAGTGTTTGATACTATGTATACTGAGATACTGGTGTATTTTGAGTAGAATTCCCTCAGAATACACCAACACCATAACTCCATGTCTAGACGTCCAGTTAAGTGACTCAAATTAGTGGCTGTGAGGCCTAGCAGAGAGCTCGAAGCTACAGTCGCCTTTACCAGCATCAACCCGTCACTCAGAGCAAGCACACCCAGAGCTTTACACGCTAATATATATGAGGGCAAACTATAACAGTTGTTATGAAAATGTACATTAGCTATAGAGGACAAACTGGGCTTGGGAGTCTATGATACTTGCTTTTGGAGCCAGCCTCAAGTTCAGTTCAATTCCAATTCAATTTTATTTACACACCGCCAAATCACAACAACAGTCGCCTCAAGGTGCTTTATATTGTAAGGTAGACCCTACAATAACACATACAGAGAAAAACCCAACAATCATATGACCCCCTATGAGCAAGCACTTTGGCGACAGTGGGAAGGAAAAACTCCCTTTTAACAGAAAGAAACCTCCAGCAGAACCAGGCTCAGGGATGGGTGGACATCTGCCGGGAAGACAGAACAAAAGACATGCTGTGGAAGAGAGCCAGAGATTAATAAATAGTATGAAGAAGTGTACCCAGAGGTTGCCCTTTGTTCAGAATTAAAGTCTACAAATCAGTGACATCACACTGGCCTATGTTTATATATAGTCTATGATTACATGTCAGTGAGATCTTGGAGCTGCCAGCATGGCTCTAGTGCGTTTCTGCGTTTCTGTGCCATATGTTTTTTCTCCCTTCATTTCCTCTTATTGTCCCTTTACATACTCTTTGCCTCGCTCCAGTCTACTGCCAGAATTTCGCGCCGAGCTTCAAGGAGAGCGAAATGAACGCCATCGCGGCCGACATGTGCACCAACGCCCGCCGCGTCGTCCGCAAGAGCTGGATCCCCAAACTTAAACTGCTGATGGCCGACAGCGACGCCTACTCCGCTTTCCTGGCCGACAGCGTGAAGATGGAGGCCGACGCGTTGGGGACGGAGCAAGGTTTCGACCCCGCCTCACTGGAAGCCGTGGCTGCAGCGGCAGCAGCCACCAACAACAGCGAAGCGGGAAGCGGAGCCACGCCGGCTGACGGCCTGCAGGGGGCGGGGGGAGATAGCAGCACTTTGTTTTGAGTGAGTGAACGGACAGATAGATAGAATGGACAGATTGATGGAAGGAGGGGTGGAATATCTCTGGGGGGATGAGAACAGAACGATGGCCACTGTGGTCTTGATGACAGTAATCACTCCTCCCCTAGCCCGCTATATGTTCGGGGATCTGTTTCTTCAGTTTGTTCTGCTTGCCTTCCTTTGTTTGTCCACGTTTCTGTCTCTCTCCACAGCTCAGAATGAATCTCAGCAGTTTGTTCTTGAATGCTCTTGTGGAGAGAGATGGAAAACCATGGTGAAAGGTAGCAGAAGGAGGTTCGCCCCCCCCCCCAGTTCCTCATCCTTCTGCAGCCTTTAGAGACCTGATTGTTTCAGCCTTTATTTTTTATGTTTTTAAGAGTGTGTACTGTCACTAAAAACCTTTTCTTACCATAATCAATCACAGACATTCCCTAGGGGAAGGGGCGGTGGGAAGGGGTAATCCAGTTTGGAGAAGGTGATGGCTCCTTCTCCAAACTTTGGTAACACTGTTGTTTTTGATATTGAATGTATGCGTGGCGAAGCATTCGAAATGCAGCTGAGTGAGGTTGCGCCGAGCCCTTTTTGTTTTGTTGTTTTGGTTTGCTTTGTTTCAGCTGCCAGATGAAAGCTTCTCTGAGAGCATGGGCTCGGTGAGGTCAGCGGTTGTAATGAATATTAATATGTATATTGGCATGGTTTATGATCTCCTCGACCTCAGCCTGCTCTTTAACCCCAGCTGGCCATGCTGGGAAGCTGACCTACTGGTCTTCAGAGAAATGCTCTGACTTGGACGGCAGCTTTTCGATTGGCTGGTGATATGTTCAGATTTGTTAGCGAGTTTAAAGGCTAATCAATAACTTTTACCCCCCTCCCAAACCTTCGCCACATTTTGGCCGTTAAACTCTAAAAAAAACAAAAAATAAAATATCAGTTTGTTTACTTTTTCAGTTTTTTTTCCCACCTTTGTGTGTGATGTTTGCCGAGACTCCTGAAGGAGAGGAAATTTGTTACCGATGATTGTAAAAGAGTTTGCGCGTGATAAATGCACTGTGTTATTTCCTGCGGTATGAGTACAATCGAACTAAGTTTTTTATGTATCAGACTGAGAAAACGGGGTGACTTTATTTTAAAAAAAAAGGCAAAAAAAGAGAAAAATAAGAGAAATGTTCGAATCCAATTTCTAAGTTTGTTTAGCTCCCCCCCTTTTTAAAAAAAAAAATCTGAACGAAAGTCGAGAATTGTCTTAAAGCGAGTTTCTGCCTGTAAGCTTAGTGACAAATTGAGTGTGTGTGTGTGTGTGTGTGTGTGTGTGAGGATACAGCAGCGGTGCTCTTTTCATGTCAGCTCATGTTTAAATTGATTTCTCTGAGAATATTAACGGAACGGGCTTCCTCAGGCTCTGCCCGCCTGGATGTGTGCTCGCCTGGCACGGACAAAGGTGCTAATTCAGGCGGCGGTACATGGCGAGCAGCACGGCTCCGTGCGCGCGTGTAGGTGTGCGTCTGAATGGCCGCACAGTTTGTGCTGCCGCAGAGAGTGTGAGAGAGAGAGGGAGGCCAGACAGAGCGTTTCACACACGCTTGGGCGATTCATTCACCCATCACTGCAGTGAGCACACATACATGCGCTAATACGCATTTGGGGGCTGTCAGCTGCATCAGCTACAGTACACCAGAGCGACGTGGGAATTAAAGGGGAATCGCATCAAAGCGATACGTTTCAGATACATTTTGTGTTTGAGGAGAATGCAGCAGATAGAAAAGTGTCGCTGCGCTGGCTCAAAGTTGTGCGCATCTGTTTGAAAGTGACATTCCTGGCTTTATAAGTGCTTATAATGACAAAAAAAAGAAAGCTGCTAAATAATAGAAATCAGAGAAAAATGTTGGCATAGAAACAACCCTGAAAGTCGTTGCAGTCATGTTTGCTTTTGGTACTTGCATGTGTGAATGGTAGCTTTCAAGAAAAAAAAAAGAACAAGAGTGCAGAAGTAGATCTTTTCTTTAAAAAAAACAAACTGTCCTTCAGCTTTAGCAACGTAGCTGAATACAGTCGTCATCAAGAAAACCCTGGAAAGGGCTTTCTGCTCTTGTTCAGTTTGAAGTTGAATGCAGGTCCAGGGGAACTTTTGATTTAGTCCCACTGGTACTCTGATCATCAATGCCATTGTGCTGTCTGAAATGGATGTTCAGTCTGTTTTATAACCAGCTTTTTATTTCAGTCCTTTAATCTTGCCTGTTCAATTCAAAGCAGTGGCAATCAATAACAATGAACTAATAACTATAGCCTGACTGATACATATTGATTGGCCGATAATGGCCTCACAGGTGAATCTGTTTTTCCATATATGTTATTCCTTATTGAAAAAGAAAATCATCCTTGAAGCGATTTAGAAATGGCAAGAGAGTGACTTCCACTCCATTGTTTACAATATTCTTAGCGGACTCGGAGCGCAGTTGGTAGCTAGTTTGTGAAATACATTGTTGTATCACGCAGAGCGCAGACTTTGGTTGGTGGTTCGCTAAGCAGCAGGAGGAGAGAGATGTGCCTGACTCTCTGAGGGGAGTTCTTGTAGGTGGTGAAGATCTGTGATTGTGAAATAGCGCTTTTTGCTAGGATTTTTATTTTTTTGAGGAAAAAGTCAGTAAATGTCGCTAAATATTCCAGCAAAGTCACTAAGCTGGCAGTGAGGAGAACTGCAGTGTGACAGTTGGTGCTGCGATGGAGAGGACTGAGACTGTATATACCTGCACATCCACAAAAATATGTGAAAATCTTAGTCCTGCTACAACTTGTAATTGAATAGTCAGGCAGCACAAGCAAGTACTGATGCTACTCTTTCAGTATTAACAATGAATCAAGACTGAAAGAGTGCTGCGACTGGTGCTGACAAGAGACAGGTGAGGTCAAATAATATTAATGGAGTGGACAATAATCCTGTTACATTACTCTAAGTTTAATAAAAGCTTTCTAACAATTGTTAGTAATGAGAGCGACGGAGGAGCTTTTTATTAGATTCAGTCAAAGTTAAGAGCAGCAGCCTCCAGACAGAGCAATTAAGAATGGAACCAAATGGATCAGCTCCATAGATCAGCCGTAGTCACGGATACGATCAGACCAGTATCAAACCTAAATATCAGATCAATGCATCCCTGATCTCAGTTTTCATTGTTCCCCAAATCCCAGTATCAGTCAGGCTGTGCTAAAATCTTTTGTCACTTTAAATATTCCCAAATTCTTAATTCCTGTCTTCCTGTGTGCGTTGCTTTCGATTTTCCACCGTGACAAACATATCAAAAAACTGGATTTTTTGTTTTTTGAGCACGCCAAAATGCAAATGGGACACAGGTTTTATTTCTTTTTCCTAATCAAACATGGCCCGTGTTTTTATGATAGAAGAAACCTGAAGCAATGCTAGTGAAGTGGGCAAGTGGAGACATTTGAACTGTTTAATATCATTGTCACAGTTTCATATTGCTGTTGTGACTCTACCCACCGCCCACACACACAGACACACGCTCGCACACGCAAAGCAAAGAGTCTGTAGTCAGACTGTCTCTTAAGCGAAACACAGAAACAACCCTGTACAAGATCTGAGTGTGGAACCAAAAAAAGCAACCTCTGGGGCGTGTTGAACTAAACCAGTTTTTATAGATCAGTGTTATGAAAAAAAAATTTGTCTGCTTTTTAAAACCTGTTTTATGAGGAAGATTGTTTACGTGTTTGTTTGTTTTTTTAATATACATATTTACATGTAAATCAAAGGCTATTAGTCAAAGAACCCTTAGACCTGAGACAAGCACCTAAAGGCCAAGAGGAGGAAGTGGGGAGGCGCCCCACCCTCTGTGATGGACCACATGGTACGATCCACAGAGACTCTACCAAGTTCGATACCTGGGGACAGAACAAGTGTGAGACATAAAGAAGGAAAGAAAAAGAGAAAGAGGCTAGGAGAGGGCATGTAGGAAGGAGGGGGAGGAAATAGGAGACAGTTTGCACTTTTTTTGTTTTGCTTTCTTTTTCCATGGTTTTGCTCATTTGCAGTGTTTTGTGTAAAAGCACTGTCTTAAATGAGGGAATCAAAAAAAATCTGGGAGAGATGGAGAGGGAAGAAGAGGACAGTCTAAGCCTCCGTAGAGAAGAGGGACGGATGAAGAGCAGGGAGGAGGGGGGGAGAGGGTGGTGGCTGGGACGCTCGGATGATTTGGTGTGAATGCATGCATGCATACGGCTGTGTATGTACGTGTGTGTGTGTGTGGTTTGTTGCAGGGTGGGTTGGGGAGCTGTTTGTAAAGGCTTTGTGTGTGTGTGTGTGTGTGTGTGTGTGTGTGCATCTGTGGGCGAACAGAATGTGTGGGTGTGCTTTTAACGTGTGTGTGTGTGTGCGCATATTAATGTATGTATGCAGTTTTTTTCCTCTCCTCTCGCTTCCCTCTATCTCCATTTATGGCATGTTAATGTCTGCCTCCTCACTAGAAAGAGCTTTTGACAGTGGTACTGTGTGTGTGTGTGTGTGTGTGTGTGTGTGTAATGCGCATGCCTATGCCAGGCTGGGTCTGCGTCTCGATCTATGTGCTGCATACGTGTGTGTCTGGCTTCATGGGGCGACTGCGCATGTCTGTCACTGTGTGGGTGGTTTGGGTGCTCAGCTCTGCAAGGTCTGTATATGTGCGTGTGCGTGTGTGTGTGTGTGTGTGTGTGTGGGTGGTATGTGCACAGAGGTTGAGATGAGTGGCTGTTTGTTTTTGTCTGCCTCAGAGAGCGGCATACCTTTCTTTTTCCCCCTGTCTCTCTCTCACACACACACACACACACCTGCAGAGTGACATATACACAGCACAGAGTCTGTATATGTGTATGATATCAAACGTGCAGATGTATTGTGGGCACACTGCGTGTCATGACTACAGCTCGACTCTTCCCGGACATTTTTTTTAAACATAAAAATCACTTACAAGTAACACAAATCTCCAACAATCAGATTTTTTTGCAATAGGGGGATTTTTAATCTTCCAATTTCCTCCCAGATATCCCGTTGCTGCTGCCTTTTAAACATCCTGTACTCCTGCATGGGACAGCAGCACAACTGCAGCCAGGACTCTGACACTTCCCACCCCCCTCTCCTCCTCTCCCCACCCCTCCCTTCATCTCTCGATTGTTTTTTCCCTCCTCGATTCTCTCCTCTTCTTCCCTCCCTCTTTTCTCCGTGTCCTCGCCTGTCTCTCTGTTTTCCATTCTCTTTGTTTACATCTTTCTGTCTCGCCGCCTCTTTATGTATACATTTCTCTCTCTCTCTTCTTTGCTGCCGCCCTAGGTCGCTCTCACACACACACACACAGAGGAAGCAGCTAAATAGTGTGGGTCCCTTGTTGCTTCATTACGTGAACCATCATTTTCTATCGACCACTGCTTCATTTCTGTCTCGACTCCATTTTCTTCACAGAATGCAAATCCCTGCCAAACTCTCCCCTCCTGTATATCTGTATCCACTTCTGTGTGTGGGTCTGTGTGTGTAAATCTGTGTGTGTGTGTGGGTGAGCTGTCTATAACAAGAAGAGAACAGGCTGCCAAATATGTTGCTGCATGTGTGCGTGTGTGCATGTGTGTGTGGACGCCGTGGTCCGACTGTCTTCTTTTGTTTTAACCGCACCTTTTAATAATCACACTATTGATGAGGAAGGTCTATCTGTCCCCATATTCCCTTGGCTGCTGTGGCCAGCCAATCAGAGTGTCCACATGAGAGACGCAGCCAATCATGAGGTGAATATCAACCAGAATGTTGAACCAAGTGACCAAGTGAGAAATAATTATAATTATCTAAGACTTGAGTGGTAAGGGGAAGAGGAGGAGGAGGGGGGGGGGGGGGGGGTTGGTGGTGTTGCTGTTCTTCTTGAGGAGGAGATGTTTGTTAAGAATCTCCCAGGACAGACGAGGCATTGCGGCATTCTGCCGTCACACGAGCAAAGCCTCAATCCAGACAAAGACACGGGAGTGAGAGGAGAGAGAGGAGACTAATGACAGGGAGGAGGATGTGGTGATTGTCTCTCAGTGGCCCTGTGCCACCACGATAAATACTTAGGTGCTTGTTTGTTTATGTAGCGTGACATTTTGCAGAAGGGTGGGGTTGGGGGGTGAATGAATAAACGGTAGATTTGCTTAAATCTCTTAAAAAGACTTGATAAGAAGAGCACCCAGTTCGTGGACGCTGACAGGGATCCAGATAAAGACGTGAGCTTTCAGCACCTTTTTTTTTTCTTTTTAAACCCCACAAAGTTAAAATTGCACTAATTTTTTTAAAATATTTAAATAATACCTTTTATGTCCAGAAACAGATTTGGCTGAATTCTTTTAAAGCACTGCAGTGTGATAGCGTGACAGTGTGAGGCCATTTGAGCTTCGTAATAAGGGGCAGTGTGAGTTTACACAGTGTTTCAAAGTACACTGAAACACAACTTTTTTTTTCTACATGTGACCTCTTTAAGCAAAATATCACCTCCATGTTCATTACATGGCAAACTTGTGCGCAAGAACCTGAGCTGAAATGATCAATCGATCAACATAGCATGAATCAGTTTATCAGCTGAATCATCAGAATCACCAGTTCCCACTTCTGTTCTGCTTCCAAATGTAAATATTTGCTTGTTTTCGTCCTGTCCTCGGTGATGCTCAACTGAATATCATTGGTTGTTTGGGCTGTTGGTTGTCGAAGCAGTTTAAAGGGCTCCGGATGCACCACTGTATCAATATTTGCCTTGCTGACCGCCATTGGCCCATCCACAAATAAGATGACATTTCCCGATGGCACCGGCAAATCTTTATCTGTCGTTCCATCAATCTTGCACTGGCTAAATGGTAAAAGATGAGATAACAAGCTGAAAGACTTTTAAACTTTTTAGTTCTAGCTTGTAATGAAGAGTTCTTTGTTTTCCTGACACAAATTGGTTATAAAAAAAAATTAAAAGCCAAATATAAAAAAAAAGTCATCTGCCATGTAAAAGAGCAGCTCTTATCATTAGCTATCTTCTAAATTGTTTGTAGAAACATCAAGACTGTCCAAGAATTTCACAATTTGTGCACCCTAAGTGGCATCAATAAGGAGAATTCTAGATGTAGTCCTTGAATGATTCAGAATTCGGAAAAAAAGCAATAATATGTGTAATTATGTAGCAGAGAGGTTTTGTATCCTTTTCATATGAGAGCATCCTACACATGACCATAGGTTGGGAGATACTACTTGCTTTTGTACCTTAGTTTTGGTAACAACGGATGATGTACCCCACTTTTTACAGGAATTGCGGGGCCTTTGTCGCTCATAGAGCTCCATTTTTAGGGTCTTTTTTTTTAGGTCCTACTAGGAATTATGTTCTTCCTCAACATTCGAGGAACTTTCAGTGAGGAAAATGTAATGTGATTAGTCAGGATGTAAGTGTACTTTGAGCAGTCGAACATGCAAATGCAGGGCCAGCAAAAGTAAATGGTGGTAAAAGGTTAGGCACGTAAAGAACAGCTCCTAACATTAGCCTTAAAAATGCAGAGAAATGAACTGACAGTGAAGTCCAGTCTGTATCAAACCTCTCTGAAACAAAGAAATCCAACATGATGTGAATACATAGTCCCTACTAGCATTTCCCTTCAACTTGCTACCAGGCGTCTGCAGAGAAGTGATAAACTAGATAGAGCGGGATTACAGGAAATGAAAAGACCACAACAGGAGGTGATTGGAAATTACCAAGCGCTGGCCTGGGAAATAGATCACTTCAGAGTTTGTATTAGTGGTGCAAATGCAACCAGATCAAAGGACTGGTAGGTCTGGTTTGGTCCAAAAGCAGCTACTGAGGTGGCCGTTAGCCTACGGCGTTGTTAAATTATACCACAAAGGCAGGCAGGAGAACAAAGTGCAGGAGTCGTGATTAGAGGGAAGCTTTTTGATGGAGTTTCTGCTGTCTGATGGTGCTTGACCTGGTCATCTGGAGGTTTGGGCAGTCAGCAGGGTGCACAGAGGCTCAAGTTTGCTTTCAGAACCAGGATTCTCAAGATAGATTCGTATGGATGCTCTAAAATATACAAGTAATTGGTTGATATCGACCCTGTTGACTGATAACAGCAAGTACAGATATCAGTGTTCGATATTTATTTGTTGTCAGATTCATTTCTGCTGAAAGCTGAAAGGCTTTAAAAGAGGGCAGTTATGTTTTATAATGAAGAGGGTTTTTTTTGGCACAAAAGTTGAAATAATTTAAAAAAAACATTAACAGTGGCAAAAAAAAAATATCTGAATGGGTTATTGGGTATCGGTCCAGAACTTCACAGTTGGTGCATCCCTGTAAAGTTGGAATACTTCCAGCGAGCACAGCTAAGTGATATTTTTATTCATATCTGTTTGTATCTGTTTTATTTACTTTCGTTTTGGAGGGAATGTTACAAGCAAGTAGCCGAGTGCTACCGAGAGAAGAGAGGAGACAGACGTTTTGAACACTCTTAGACGTGCAAAGAGAAAAAAAACTGTATGAACCTGAATAGTAAGCCTCGGACGTCCTAGTATGATAGGCTATATATCACAGAATATCTTTTTTTTTATCATTGTTGTTTTTCTTTGGCATATAAGATTTAAAGGTCATCTGTCACCTTTGACCTTTTAAAGTCATGGCAGGTTGCAGTTTTTGCCCCTTTGTAGGGCAGCTATGCCTGAGCACAGTTTTCTAACTAGAGGTTGAGCGGGGCCAGAGCAAAGTGCTAAAAGTTTGGTTGTTTGAGTTTTACAGTTTTCCTTTTTTTTTATCGTGTTTGTTTGGTTTTTTTGTTGTTGTTGTTTTTGTTTTTTTACATTCGAGCAAGCGTACTGTAGTTTTTGAAAGTTATTTTTAAAGGAGATGCTACTAATAAGACATTAACACCTGTATGTAGAGTTGCCAAGTTGTGTTAAAAAAAAAGAGTCAAAGCGGAAGCTGGTTAGCTGTAAAATAGTTTAGAGAAAGAGAACCACATATTTTTGCATTGCGATTGTTGTATGATTGAGGTGCTGTGGGCGGGGAGGGTTTGAGAGGTGGTGTAATGCTGGACCAGATGTTTGTTTTTTACTGTACTGCAGCCGTTGTCGGGACATGATCAGGAAGGACTGAAAAATGGATGGAGAGCTGAGGCAAACAAAACAGTGGCGGGCTCACATCATTTTAAGGCAATGCGTCTGAATGTCTGTTTAAAAAAACTGTCCTTTCATGGATGAAATCTTATTCTCCGTTGTCTTTGCATAATTCAGATCAGATTCTTTGCCAAGCCTGCATAAACTTACACCACAAATCGACCCAAAGTAAGTTTACTTGACCTGGTTCTAGGACCAGCTTTTCCACAAAGAATAAGCTATTGTTGCTTGAATGTTTTTTTTTCTCTTTAAAACGCCACCTGGGGGATAAATACAGCTACTGCAGCTTCAGAGAATTGGTGAGGGGGGGGAGGGGGACTCAGAAGCTGCAGTAAGTGCCAAAACCACCAGATGGCAGGATCCCAAGAAGCAGTGATCCCACAAAAGCTATGATTGTAATCAAAGACTCTCGATCACTGTTTTTATCCGAGCACCTTAACAGCAGGCCTGCCGGAGGCTACTGCTGCTCATTTTACAAATCCAATTCAAACCTGCCAAAATGTCCGCGATGCCAAATAAAAGCTGTCAGCAGATTGAAATGTTGTCGACATGACTTCCAAAAGAAAAGAGCACTGCAGCCGTTTTCCTGCTTCCATCCTCCATCCACGAGTCACTCCACATGTTTTTCATTCCTGATCTCTGTCTCGGCGTCCGATCCACAGCAAGGAACAAAAGTGACATGGAGAAAGTGGAGTCATCTTTTTTTTCCCCCTTAAAAATAGAAAAGAAAAGCACCTTTGGGCAAGAGCTCAACTGTTAGGGAGAGCCAAAGCCCTCTGCACCTTTCCAAGCACACTCACCGTGTCACTTCCTGTCTGTGGTTTGGATGTTGGCATCAGAAGAGGGACTTTTGTTGATGTAAGGCTGACAATTGTAGATGTAATGTGAGTTTGTTTTTTTTTGGGGGGGGGGGGCTTATTTGAATTGTTTTTAAATTTTTGTACTTCCCTTTTTATTTTGTATGTTTATTTTCTCTTGTAAAGTGTAAAAATGATGATGATCCTCCACCCATGTGGGAATGGATTGCAATGGAATGCAGGCGGGGTAGGTAGGTGGGTGGGTTGGAGTTGTGTGAGGGTTACCAACAAAGGGTCAGGTCTGGTCTTGCTGATTCAAACAGGGTTCCTACATGTATATGGAAGTGGAAATGAACAAAAGAAATCGCCAACAGAGGAACGATCGTACAACAAGAACTTAATGGTGTACTGGTTCAGGGCCAATCGAGACAAAGTTTTGAGCTTGAAAGTAAAGCCAATTATATGTATTCAAATTATTAAGAACTTTTTAAAAAAGTAAATTTTTTTTAGATGTACTTGAGTGTCTTTTTGGGCTAAAAATTCCATCAAGTATATCTGATGCATGGACACTGTATTATCTTTTTGACACTTGTATTCAGTTTTTGTTCAACCAATTTTTGATGTGCGGTCAAAATACGAAAGGAAAAATCCTCCCTTGTGTCAACTTTCTTAGCTTTGGTTTTGGTCTACTGTTTGACAATTTTGGCTTTATAACTGCTAAACGAAGCCTGTGTCTGGGCTGTTAGCAAAAATGATGATTCCAGTGTTTCACTGCAGCTGCCACGATATGTAGAACGTTTTTAAAAAGATATTTACAAATAGTTGAAATGCTGAAAAATAATATTATTTTACAGTCACGATAACAACTTTACAGTCATAAAATTAAACGAGGCATTAATGCATTAAGGTAAAAACGTACTGTTTAGCTAGCTAGCACAATTGTCAGTATCTGCACTAATGATGCTAACAACCAAATTCTTTTACAGTCAGGACTATTTAACACATAAATACCAAACAGGGCATTAACATTGCACA